>WEDG01003419.1:0-103821 GCA_017591395.1 Schistocephalus solidus | reverse complement strand
TGCTTAAACTCGGTAAAGCGTTCGGTCTGTCACACCAGAAGAGATCACCACCTCCACTGCCCTCATTTTTCTCACGCATTCACTCATCGCATGGGCCTATTTGGCCACATACGCATCCATGACAGCGGACTTCACTGCAATGCCGACAGCACCGGTCCACCACGCACCCCTACCGCCACTGCCACCCCACTACCATGAATGACCTCCACCCAGCCTCTACCGATTTCTCCTGCACACACTGCGCCCGCAACTTCAACTCACGCATCGACCTGGTCGGTCACCTGCGAATCCATCGCACGGAGGTTGGTTAACCAGTGCCTGAGGTTCCGACATAAAGGTCGACGCGCTCGCCTCCACTGCCCTAACTGCTCCCGCACATTTATACACCGCATGGGAATATTAGGACACATGCGCCTACACGACAACCTGCGGTAAATCACCGGAGGCAGCCACATCCATGCACACTACCTACATCAATACATAGAAAACACCCTCACCATAATCACATACCTGCGAATTTCATGGTGTCCTAGAAACTGTGGCTTGGAAGGCTGCCAATCTGACGCTTACGCCAGACCAAGCAGTCGGCCCAATGTATGTGCTGTGTGTTTCGAATGGCTGACCAGTGGACTGGGAGTCAGATGGTGATGGCTCCTTCCTAATGTGGCCTTGATTGCACTTCCACTCTGTGGGATCCGAGCCAGGTGTGGTGGCAAGCCCAGGGGCGGCTCCGGCTGCGCCAGACCCCTGCGCCCTCTCCCGCCTCCGGTCTTCTTGACTCTGTGATTGCGTCGGGCTCAGGTGGGGGGCAAGGAGTGAGTGTGGTAGATGCAGCGCAATTCTTTGATAACTTTAAACTAAATCACGTGCAAGTCACCGTCCCTGCACCACCCGTCCATGTAGCATACGGCGGACCTCATAGTAGTCGACGGTCGAACTGTTGTATGTATGTATAGAATAGGCTTAAGTTCCTCGGGAACAAAATATATTTATTTTGTTAATTTTTGGCTCCGATACCTCACTTCGTCTTCAAATAAATGGGGGGTATGCTCAAAACGGGTAACTTTAAACAATGCTAATGCAAAATTCTGTAGTAAGCTAAAGTGTAAGCCAATAGTCGTTCACTACATTCAGTTTTCGGGTCGACTGCTGCTGATGTCGCTTCTACTTGACCTTGAGAAATGTTTAGTTGGTACCTATAACAGGATGGCACATGGACGGTGACTTGCGTTGCATCTAACGCACTATCTCCTTATTCCCTATCATAACTCGTGGTCGTGACCAAGTAAGGAAGACCAGCTGCAGGAAGGAAGATGCATGTTGCTAGGGCGGTGAGAACCCGCCTTTAAGCGTGTCACTACTGAGATCCCACGGGATGAGAATGTTCTAGAAGTTACACTAAGACATTGCAGCCTGCCTCTCAGACGAACAGTCAGCCACTCTGTACAACCACACACTGGGCTAACCACGTGGTCCAATTTATCCCGTCAGCTGGAAACCTTCCAAGCCATGGCTTTGAGCGCATCGTGATAGCTTCAAGCACGTCAGGTTGTTTCTAGTGCGGAAACTCCGCTTCGATCTAACCGCCTATTACTATTCCTAGACACCAGCCCACCGTCCGAGCTGGTCATTTGACTGGTATAGGGAATGGGCGCAGTTGCTGACATAGCTAGTGATCTCGTTTGCCTGTGCCACATGCACGACCCGCACAACCTGGGCCCCAAACATCAGAAGTTCCCTGTAAAGAGGGTGGACGGCTCTGATCACACCTATGTGAGAGTGCCATGGTCGCCATGTTAAGTAGGACCCATTGCATACTGAATATCAACTGCACTGGGCTAACTGCGAAGTCCCGGTTACCTCCTGTCTGGAATTCATTCCTACTGAAGCCGATACAGTAGCAGTTCAGCCATCTCAATTGATTTTGATCGATTGTCTAGATCTCCGCACCATAGAGGAGTATTGTCAAGACGACAGTTTTATAATTGATGATTTTAATACAGAGGAAATCATTAACTCTTTTTATTACTGTGTATTGTAACTTTGCAAAGATTTGGCTGGTTTTACAGAGTGGGGGTCTTCAATTTCATCGTCACTTTCGATGTTTTCTATTCGTATGAAAATTGACCTAGAACAACAGGGTAGGGTTTCCACGGACGGTACCGAAAAGTTTGGCGTATCTTACGATCGGTGCAGATTGATGAATGACCACAGTGACGGTTAGTCCTAACTTGGTTCACCCGGAATCAATGAGGTCTAGGTCGCGTAACATCTCCACTTCAATCGTTGGCTTAAGCGTGACTTTTCCACGAATATAAGATGATGGCTGTTAGCCTAGCATACCTCCTAAGAGCCTGCGTCCATCGGAGTTTGAGTTCCGGTCGATAAACTAACGTTGATTCTGGACCGAACGTTCCCACGTGGCAGAGAACCCAGGAACCAATAGGGTTGGTACCAGTAAGTAACATTGCATTACCAAACTTATTGTGTCTGTGATGGGTCCCAAGGCTGACCTGTTGTTTTTGATGTGCACAATCATGTAGTTGTTTCATCCTCCGGAGTCCATGCGCTTACGGACATCCGATGTTCTTTATTCGTATAGAAGCTGCTCCTAGAGTTCACGATATCTGGCCTACAACTATCACGAAGCACAGATTACGTCAGTTGCAGAAGTCAACTCTAGCAAAAAGAGTTGACTAGGTAGTGAGGAAGGAGACCTAGGCGTCCCTGATATCACACTGGCCGTTTCTCGGTCTCCACATCTCATGGAACAGCGAGTTTAGACTCTCGATAGGTAGAAGCTTATGTATTTTTGGACTTCTTTCTTCTAGGGACCAGATTTAAGCTTGTGTTCAGGCCTAAGTGTGCATTGGTCAAAGCACAACCACTGCATAGAACCTACAAATGGGTGACCTTGACGTGAAAAAGCAATGAACTTTTACCAGCGCCTTAAAGAATCTTTAAGCTGCCGAGGTTTGCGCCTGTAAGTGCCCATCGGCTGTAATCGTTCCCATAAGAATATTGCATATGGCATCCAAATTGATCGGCCTGGCAGTAAAGCGGGTTCTTCCGCGTGCAATTTTGCGTGTAGTGTGCATGGCCACCTGTGGTAGATGGTCTCAGTCTACCGCTGCGGGCTTCTGAAGTAGTGCCAGGTTTTCCAGTGTAGATGGCACCAAAACAGGTTCATGGATCCTAGCTAACCCCGTCTTCAGGTTTTCGAGGTTGGATGAAAAAAAGAGAAAGTGGGTTTGTAGATTATCTACATCCCATGTCATCTCCGCTGCCCGTCTACTCGGCGGGGTACATTTTTCCCCCAAAGGAGAGTTCGTTGGGTGCTTGGTTTCTACTTTTGGGCAGTCACATGGCTTCAATTACCATTTTACTGTAGCCTTGCAGTCCGGTGCATCGATATGCCAAGCCCTGAAGGTTGCTATTTAAGGAATTATTGTTTTGCCGCTCGGCAACTGTCCTCAAAGTGGCTCTGAGCTTCATCACTATTCGATTAGCTTGTTGACACCGGGCATAGTGTGGACCCCAGCGAAGCTTTCCGTGTAATTTATAAGGTCCCACCAAACTACCCCAAGCCACTGGGTCAACGTCTATTAGCAGCAGCAGAAGCGACTACCATTAGGTTGAAGAAGCCGGTCTTGTGCGCACAAAAGAACCTCGTACAAGCTCCGCGTTTAGCTTGGCCAACGGCCGCTTAACTGCATGTATGCCCCGCGCCATCTCTGTCCTCCCCCCTTCTCCTAGAACGGCTCTACCAAACACTTACTGCCGCCTATCAAATTGTCTCTTATCACCCTTCCCCTATGCACGTTTCTCAGATAACCCACACACATTGACGAACATTATCGATTTCATGTTTTAAATTTCTACTGCGTTCCAACGTTTCTCTATAACTGTACTGGCCTGAAGAGAAGTTATCGAAAGCAGCGCGTATGCTCGCCAAGTTGTCTTTTGAATCATTTAATGGGAATTTTTGCAACTTTAAATATTTATTGATTGGGATTTTCGCGAAAACTGATCGAGCCCCGAAAACATTAGCTTATTTGTCTGATCTTTCAAATTCGTTCAGCAGTCCATTGTCTGAACGAAAAACAGCAACAAAACAGGCGACAGTTATAGGGACTGTCTGCCAATCGGCGATAATTCATGCCGGCATAGTGGCTGCGCAGGTACCCGTATTCCGGGGCCAAATCTGTGCATCGATTTTTTGCTTTTTCATTAGAGGCTCAAGTTAAATTGAATTTTTAACCTGACCAATTTACGGTATGGACGAGTATATTGATAAAGCGAAGTTAAACTCGTCACCCGTATCGAAGGTGTGAACAGCCACTTTTGATTATTCGCCAACCCGTTGTACAGGCAGTTTATGGTCGTGTAAACGCCATACAACCACGTAGTGATAATGGCTTATGTACTTGGGACGACAGTGAAGGCATAGGACACGATACACTACGCCTGACTGCTCCTTCGTCTTTTATTTTCATGACCTCTTTGTCCACGGTAGCTTTGGGCCAGTGGGTGGTTGCAACCGCTAACTCGGCGGCGATGCGTTCGCTCGACTAGGAGATGTCCATACCAGAATTCGAAAATCCTGCTCTAGTGAGGAACTGAAGCGGCCGGTTCCATTAGCCTTTTGGCCAAGGGGTGAAAGCTGCCCATCAACCCGGGCCAATTCTCGATAGTAGGACCCAATTAACGCCAGCTGGCGTATCATGTAAGTAGACCAGTAACAATTTTGGATTAACAGGGAATGACATGCAAATTTCTACCGATTTAAAACAGGTAATTGACGCATATCGTCGCCAACTTGTCTATATGCTGCTCATGGATCTGAAGACATGCTGAAATGCCTGTCTTGAAAATGTGTGTAACAGAAGCTCGGCCTTCCTCGCGAGGAGGACAAAGGTGTTTCCTAAGCAACATTTCTTGCCACAGTCACACGCCTAGTAGAGCTTACACCAGTTTTTCGGCGGACGAAGGCTACTAGTTGTGCTCCCAGGTTGCTGCCGTTCAATACCGGTATAGACTGTCGGCCTTGGACACTGCAAGGTCTAGCGCATGACGACTAGCGTACTCTGCCCAACCCACGTGCCAAAAGAAGTAGGTCAAGTCAGAAGGCAAGGTCCACCTCACGTTTTCAGAGACAGTAGGCATACATGTAAGTATATATATGTGACAAAGAGACAGTGATTACACACAAATGTACACAACTGGCAGATCGGTAAGAACTGGAGAAAATATTGCGTTTCAACAATGACACGAGTTACAGTCTGTCTGTTGGCAAGTTGAAAACAAACTGGACACGACGGTCGCAGCTGGGCGAGGGGTGGGGAAAAACCAAAATCGGGTCTTCTATACAGAGAGGGTGGGGAAAGGGGGGACTATGCATGACGAAGATTTTATAAAATTCGAACATCCAAGGGCGGAGCATGTACCGCTGTCGGTCCTAACCCAAGTCGGCACAAAGGGGTGCACGAGCGAGTTCCACGCAGACAGCGAACGGGGGTAGGAGAGATAATCTTATACATTTTGATTATGCATTAGTCCTTTCGCCGGTTATGTTTTTGTCCACTGGAGAGGGAGCGGAGGAGACAGAGGGGCGGCGAGGACAGAAAGGAAAGAACGCAGTTGGGCACGGCCCACCAAATGCGCATTGGCCAATTCAATGCAGCCTTCCAACGGGTGTGTCACTTCGTCTTCTGGGTCACAAATCACATACGCGGATGAGTGGCGGAGAATAGGGAGGTGGGGAGGAGAGGGCTGGAGTTAACCGAATTTAAACGGGGTGGTCAAGCAGCAGCGCTTTTAAAAATAAACGCACGCTGAGGGAGCCGTGGACAGAATGTCGGGTAAAGTGGATGTGAGCATACGCATATGAACTGTTCGGACGTTCACATGGAAGTAGTAGTTGGATGAGCAGGGGGAGGGGGGGGGGGAGTTGCAAGAGGCAGGCGTCAAGTCTGCTTTTGATTATGCTCAGATGATTGGGACGGACTGCACTGACGGCGTTGGGGGAAGAGGACACTGTACTGAGAGGTTGTCGCCGCCGCGGTGGCCTGCTTGAAGGTCGGCTGCTGCTGCGGCGGGCGTCGTACGGGAGGGCCACCAGACTGGCGCGGGTTCTGCAGTTGCTGCTGTTGACCCATGGAGTGGAGGTGGGATGGGAAAACGCGGTGGTCGGAGACAACGCGCTGGGAGGAGGCAGAGGCAGCGGTGGCACCACCGTCAGGTCCGCCAAGGCGTTGACGAGTTGCCAGGGGGATGAAATTGGAGGAATTGAGGTGATCGGTAGATTGAGACCGAATTGTCTGTTGGTGGTAAACTGCAGAACCATCCTTGGAGGCGGCGCCGCCGCCGACGGTACTAGTGGTGGTGCGATGAACCACTGTTCCGCCCACCGTATGCAAACCAAGCATGGGGCCCCCCGAGGCGGTCAAACCACGTTGGAAGGGGGTGTTTTCCGTTGATCCTGCAGTCGACAGGGTTCTTACAAACTTGTGAGCAATACTGGTACCACGAATCTAAAAAAAACAAAAATAGTGTAGATGGGGACAGCGAACGAGGTGATGCAGGCCTGGTAAGAGGTAATTCTAAATAAATGGGCCTTTTCAACTAAACTACAGTACAAAAAACCCTGAAAGGGCATATAATTTGTCATCAGAGCTGAAACTGGCTACTAAAGACGAGTGGATGCTTAACTCGCCGAAGGAGCGATCAGAACTAGCAGCTATTACACCATCTACGAAGAGCGGTTGTGTACTCGAAGAATTCTGTAACAAGGTGTGCGCCGAATTCCGGGGAAATTAGGTTTAAGATTAAGGTGAGGGTTAGGAACAAGTTTAGAGTAGGGCTTAAGGTCAAAGTTAGGCTTAGGGTCAGGACTAGGTTATGAGTTAAAGAATCGCTTCGTGTCAGATATAACGTTCGGTAGGGCTGGAATTAAGATTAAAGTGACAGTTTAGTTTTATGATAGAGGTGATGTTCGCGTTAAGACATGGGAATATGTACTCCTCCCAGGCATCGGTCATTTGCGAAGCCGTTCGACGCGCTTTTAGACGAAGACTACCTAGAAAACTTTTTGCGGCGGACGCAGCAGATTGGCTATGAGCGCAAAACTGGACAAAAATGTGCACCACTGAAGGAGGAATTGCTTACAGATTTGCAGGTGTTTGGGTAGTTTGAATGAATAACCTGACCCAATTTTGAAATAATCGGCGACCTTGGAGGGATTTGAACACACGAAAAAAAAATGGAGCAAGACTTGAGTACGACGAAAGCTCTAACCACCTGAGCTAAGATACGACACCCCGGCCAAAAGCCGTGATCCTAATCAGATTTGGGTGAATTTATCAAAAAAGATCGTAGAAGGCCGGTAAATTAGGAGAGGAATAACAGTGAACAACGGGCGTAGACGAAAAATGGAGGGGGGGCGGCAACTGCGTTATACTCTTACCGGATGCCTGGGGCGGATGATTTGAGACAGGTGCCCACTACCAGCGGCAATCGAGGTTGTCATTTGGCCCCCACCAGTCAAGAGGGTAATGCCAGCACCCCCTTGAGAGGAGTTCGCAGCCTGGTGGTAAACGCCAACCGGTGAAGTGCTGCCGACGCCGATGGAACGCGCCGAGGCAAGGACAGTGAGGCCACTGTTGCTGCTGATGGGTGGAGAAGTGCTGCCAGAGGAGAGACCAAAAGGGATGCCCACAGGCCCTGTGGCGGCAGCGGCTCCTGGAGAGGACCCCGGCGTGGCTGCGGTCAGGGTGACGGAGCGCCGGCCAATCATTGATGCAGTAACGGGCATTATGTTTGCCTGCGGTAGGACCAAAGGCACAGGTTAGGAGCATAGTATCAGTATCAGTATAGTAGAATCTCAGTCCGGCCGTACAGCCTAGTCCCAAGATATAATTTCAAACCCATTGGGACAAGTGCATATCGTCTAATGGACAGTATTTTATAGGGTGTTTATGTTTTAAATATGTTATCTTTAATAAAAATGAAGTAAATAATTGCCATTTTTGGTACCTCCAGGTACGTTTCATTTGGCAGTAAACTATTGCGTTTCGGTACTTGCTTTTAATGGTAACCAAACATATTCAGTTAATTTATTTCTTGACCTTTTACAATAAAATACGTGTTGTCCTCTGCTCTCTAGTTTTAGCTGTGGCAACCTTAGGTGAATTCAGGGGACTTAGATTTTATCTTTTACTATTTCAAATCTTTTTTTATTTTGAGAATTGCGAGAGTATGCGTGTGAGTTCTGTGGAAGAGCGTTTACACGGCAAGGGAATCTGAACATGCACGTCAACAGTATTTTCATCTGAAATTCTGAAATGCGTTTTAGATTCGAAAAAAGCCACTTACAGTACGTGCCCTATCTCATGAAATCTCATGGATTTCATGAGTAAGGGCACATTATGCGAGATCATACCATACCACCCACCCCCTCCTCCAAAGTTTTACAGGAGTAAATAAGCGACCGTTCTTAAAAATAAGGGATATTGTGGTTTAAAAATTAACATTACGTTGTTTGCGTGCCATATTTTAAGTTGTTAATTGTGTTTTTAGAGAAGCAGCAAATGCTGAAAACAAATAAAATCGGGTTAGAAGTTTTAAGTTTACAGAATGCTTGTTCATGTAAACAAACGCGTAAATAAAACAACGCAATTAGAATAAATTTTGAAAATAATTCTAAGCGTATATTCCGCGGCAGTTGTTTTGTTCAGTTTTGTTAAGGGAACGTCTTTGAGCTCCCTATTGTTTACGAATGGGCTAAGAAAACCTCGATAGATAAGGAAAATTTAAAAGATGTTGTTTCCATAATAACATGGGAAAAACAAGCAGCGGTCGGCTATTCGACAAAATACACTTAAAATACTACTCAATTATTATGAGTGGTATAATTACATGCAATTTGACTATAAGGGGGGGGATTGAAAAGATTCGAGTTTGCGCTTAAAGGAATTCAAGGTGGTAGAGAGAACAACATCCGCGGGCAGAGCATTCAGCGCTGCAACCACTCTGTTACACAAGAATTACTTGCGTCCATGGACCCTTGCTTTACCTCTGCGTAGTGTCAAAGGGTGACCACGCAAGGTGCGCGTGTAAGTCAGAGTAAAAAAGTCACTGGGAATAAAGCAGCAGTCGAGGCCATTCATAATGCGAAAGGTTAGTATAAGATCTCCTCGTAGTTGCCTGTAGGAAAGGGAAAATAGGTTGAGGGTTGATAGTCTGTTTTCATGGGTTAGCGTTCACAAGCCTTGCATTCTTTTTGTCGTCCGCCTCTGGACCTTCTCTAAGACGGTACTAGCCATGACAGTCAAAGGTCTCCATTCCTGTATGGCATATCCTAGGTGCGGCCGCACGAAGATTCCAAATATTTTGGAGAAACTGTCGTTGTCAAATTCCATAAAGGCACGCCTGAAGAGTTGTAATACAGACACGGCTGACTTGGCCACCTTCATGCAGTTCAGTTTTGGTTTGAGTGACGATGTAATATACACACCCAAGTACTTCTGACTGTACCATTTAGAAAGTAAATTCTCGGGCTGGAGGCTCCACAGCGGCCTATTTGAAGAAATTGAAAATTGAAACCGGCGCTTTGACCAGTTCCCGAGCCTATTAAAGTTCAGTTGCAGATGGTCTTCGTCTGCCGTATTGTCAACAACTTTCCATAGTTTTATGTCGTCAGCGAACAGGAGGATATCATAGTCAAGATCCCTGACACAATCATTGATGAATAAAAGGAATAATGTGGGGCTTCCAACTGACCCTGTGGGACGCCACTAACCACGGTTACTTTATAGAACTGCTGGCATCCAACTTGTACTCTTTGCGACCGTCCAATCAAACATTTCTGGATCCATAGAAGGTTTCCACGAAATCATACGCTGTGCAGTTTATGCAGGAGACGTTGGTGAGGAACGCTGCCGAAGGCCTTTTGGAAGTCGACGTAGATGGCATGCACAATTTTTCCTTATTGGTGTGCTTTGGTCCAGCGTTCAAGTGAGAAGAGTAGGTTCGTACGACAAGACGAAAGTCGTTTTGGGCATCAGAGAGAAGGTGATTCTGCTCGAGGAACTGCATCAACGCTTTCTTAATTATTTTCTCGATCATTTTGCAACAAATTGAGGTAATGCTCACCAGTCTGTAGTTATTCCCAGACACTCGGCTTCCATTTTTGAATAGCGGAGTGATGGCTGCGGTTTTCCAATCGGAGGGTAGATAACCGGTAGCAAACGACGCCTGGAAGAGTAAGGCTAGCGGGTTGGCCATTTCAGAAGCTAACTCCTGCAACAGCTGGGCGGGGATTGCATCGGGGCCTGGAGAGGTCGACTCTTTCAGGTTTAGCAACTCTTCCTGAATGATTTTTTCGGTGAATCGGACTGTTTCTATGGTAGACATTACCTAATCTTCACAAGTGGGTGGAAAAAATGCAGGTTCGGTTGTCACGACGGACCGGAAGAACTGAGAAAGATATTCAGCCTTATTCCTGTCCTCTGGGTTTCCGCATCCTCGACAGTCCGCAATAGTAGGATTGGATCCTCGTTTCGCGTGCTCTGCCTTATGTAACCGCAAAGAACTTTGGGATTAACCATGGCACAGTTCAACAGATCCTCTTCGAAGACCCGTCGATCTCTGGCGATGAGAATTTTGACACTGTTTCTTTGCAACGTGTGGCTGTTGAGGGATTTAAAGTGCCTTATCAATGCAGGATCTTTTCCATAGTTTCCTCTTCTCGTTAACTTCCTTCTTTAAGGATAGAGTCAACCAGGAAGGTCTGTTTGTTAGTCTTTTTCGCATGAATTGGCAGTGTTTAGAAATGAAGTTGCGGACTACGTCCTTGAATTGGCTCACAGCCTCGTTCAGATTAACGGCAATGGAAAGTATGGCAGTTACCGAACAGTCTAAATTTAGAGTATATATTCCATGCCTGTGCAACGACAAGTCAAGATCAAGATAATTTGGTAATAGGATAAGTTTTTACAAAAGACACGTATTCATCAATTATAGAATTTGGACAAGACGTATTACATGAGTACAATAATATTTGTATACATTTTTTCAAGCACACAAGTTAAAAGAGCATCGAAAACCCATTCGAAAAATGCTTATGCCGTCACTCTTTTACCGAGTGCTACTTTTACTGGCCGCCAGAAAGAGACTTGTCCAAAAGCCGGAATCCTGACGTGGATCAAACGCCTTGGGGTTTGGGCTGCATGGTAATAAGTATCACAACTAGACTTGTATGATTTTTCAAACCAAAAACAGGTTTCAGAATTTCTGTTGACATAACATGAGATGTAGAGGATACTGCATCTACTTACAAAGTGTCTTAGAGGCAATAATGGATGCAGACGACGGGCGGTTTTACCTAGCAAAAGGTGCTACCCACCCGAGTGCTTGTTGCTCTATCAAACAGTTGGATAACCATGCAAGTTCAGCTACTGCGTCACGTGGCTTCTAAAACAAACGCCGGCAACAGCATGAACTTACGGCCAGCAGTCGTAAACACTCCACAGCACGTAAATGAAAGCGCTCCTCTGGTCAAGTGAATGTGTAAAAGGAAGTAAAGACGGCAGCTTAAGTACAAAAGTTGAAAAACCAGAACGGAGTACAAGCTAAAACATACGATCACTAATGCTCGTCTCGTCATACAAGCACCCCGTTCCCATACACAGTTTCGGCCGTATCATATGCAAATTACAGAAATTTACGAAAGATTGCTATTTTAAAAACAGGCGTATACAGCAAGATTTATTCGTACCAACAAATTTCGTGATGGCTTAGCAACCGCAACCCATCTTTGCATAACACAGAAAACGAATGGAATTAGATAGCTGTTTGAATTTAAAGAAAATCAATGCATAACAGCAAGGGTCAGAGGTCAACGCGTCAGCTTAAAACTTCAGAGGAAAGAAAATATGGGGAAGGAGTAAAGACAACTGCAGCCATGAACCATCTAGGGATGAAAATCACCAGGGCAATTGTAGATTGACCACAAGGTCTAGTTGCTTGCAAAGGTTGGGTTTCTCCCTACGTATATACGCTGCTTCCAAGTAGCGCAAAGCCCGCGTATACAGCAGTATTGGTACTGCTAGATACTTCATGGCTGTAGTTGTCTTAGCTCCTCCCCCACATTTTATTTCCTCTGAAGTTTTAAGCTAAAGCGTTGAACTGATTATTCCTTACGTTGTCCTCTGATCCTTGCTGTTATGTATTGATTTTCTGTAAATTCAAACTGCTGTTTACTCTCATTCGTTATCTGTGTTATGCAAAGACGGGTTTCAGTTGATAAGCCGTCACGAAATTTGTTGGTACCAATAAATCCTGCTGTATACGCCTGTTTTAAATCCATACCCGGGAAAAATGCTTCGAAAGATTGATAATCACTCGCAAACCGGCACTAACTCAAGTCCAAAGGCTATGAAATACTAACAACAACCTACAGTAAATATGAAAAGTAATATTTCTTCGTTTAGAAATACCAATTTTTCTTCAAAAAAGGCGGCCTATGTCCAAAACGTGATAAAACACTGTAACTGTGACTAATAAATTTCAAAAGAATTTTCGCCCGAGATCATACATAAACCATTTTGTGTTTATAACGAGAACTTTCCATGCACTAAATTTCTTTAGTGGTATTTTGATATTGAATTACAATTAGTATCAGATCGTCCTTGAAATACCGGTGAACATTTCAAGATTGGCAGTGCTTTCAAGAGCTTGACCATAAATTTAGATTTTGTCCAATGTGTTCATCAAAACCTACCAAATAAGATAGTTCTTAAAAGTATTTACCGAAGTGGCGAGTTTTGGAATCTTCGATCTACTGTAGATGACCGTTGAAGTCATATTTGTAGATCCAACCAAACATGAAAACTCACTGCAGATAAAAATGAACGTCCAGAACAAAAGTCCGCAATTGACTCACCCAAGATCAATTGAGAAACTTTCTATAATAAGTTATCTCTTTTAAAAGTGCTTAATGTTGATAATTCGCTGTCAAATATCTGCGTTATTTATTTTTTTAAGTTAAATCAAGATAAAATGTGGAATTTTGACCGGCTTTTTGACTTTCTTCTGCCGAATATTAAAGTGCTCACTTTTGGCTTTATATTGGAACCTATCCCCTATATTAGTTTACTTTAGTGCCCTGTTCTAAGATTTTAAATAAACATCAAAGTGGCCGAATAATACTATTATTTTGCGAAAACTGGTAATTTTCTGTCGATTGCGTTTCTAAATTTCAGATTGCCGGAAAGTATATGATAAAAGGTATCTTATTCCATGCCTACAATTTAAAATAGCCTTTATTCCTATCAATCTTTAAGGCTATCTCTACGTATCTTGTAATAGTTCCGCTTTCTCACCATATAATAACAAAACATGCTGGCAAACAAGTTTATTCGTGCGTTGTGTGGCAAAAAATCGTCAAAACTTTGCAAAAGTTAATTTATTACGCCAAATCATTTGCTTGTTTTGAAAAAAAAACAAAGCAATTCCTCACACTTGCCTTCGCCTGATTTTCAATGAATTAAGATCAAATTTTCCAATAGCAGAAGAGATATATTTAAAACTTTCTTAATTTTTTTATTGTTCTTGTGTAGTACAATACAGTAAGACTATGGACTTTGTTCTGTGATATTAAATAACAGGAAATTTCTTGAATGTCCAGCAACCTCCGTTTTCGCCAAATTTTGCCTGTTTTCCTTAAATACATTGTAGTAAGCATGCAGTGTTCCTTAGGAAAAGGCATTCTGAGACTGAAATCCACCCAACAAACAAAATTAACAACACTAATTGTGCACTTAACTTTTTCAGAAAAAATTGCATGATTTCGGTCACCTAGTTTAAATGTACTGGCTTGATGAGAATTTATCGAAAGCACGCGTATGCTCGCCAACTCAAACGATTAAGTGCAGAGAGGATGGATATGGTCAACCGTTAATCAACGGAGCTGTGCTGAAAATTCGACCTTGAGGGGTCCCGATTCTATCAATAATGTGTGAATTCGATTATGAAATCCCATCTAAAGGAAACTGCGAAGAGGCATGGTAGGCGTTGAAGTAATGAAACGTAGACTGAAACGTTAATGGCCAGATGGAATTGACATATGCACTCAGTAAGTGACCAATCGCACGAAAGGTTCATCGAAATTCTGAAATGGATTTTCGATTAGGAGAAAGCACTTAAGTGGGGTCGCAGTATTGATTAGCATGCAGATAGTTCGGTCACGCCAGGATGTCGGCTTTTGAATGCACTGTTTTCCGGCCGCCTGCAAAGACAACACTCGGTAAAAAATCTACTTGAGTAATATGAACTTTCCGATCGATCTGCAATGCTCGTATAAATGCAATTATATGTTTTAGAAACATCGCTATTACAAAATCACGTCTTCTTCCAATTGTGAACTCGAAGATGGTTCGTCACACGCGACGAGAGCCACTACTGGATCGGAGAGAGCACAGTCATCAACTGCGCGTAAATTTGTTTACGGTACGCATGTATTCATTAACAGCATATTCCTAAAGCACAGTGTTCCAATAGTAATACAGTGGTTGGGGCTGAAGATACGCCCGTGCGCAAACCAAACCGCCCTAGCGGGCTCTAACCCCACACAAATCAGGCTGCATTTCGTGGGGATATCTCGGACACCAGTAAGGCGGAATGCTATTAGGAACATATTAAGAGGGTGACGTTGCCACGACCACGAGCGACGTGAAAACCTAAAAACAAGTATAGCTGTTGATAGTGAGGAAAATATGTGCGAAGCTCTCTCTCTCTCTCTCTCTCTCTCTCTTCCCTTACAATATTTCATGCAAGCAGAAATTTAGAGTCAAGCCGACAGATGGCATTAAATCACATCAGCTAGCATAGCGTAAAACCTCTATCTAACGCGCCTCAAACGCGAGCATACGACACGAGGCCGGTCCTTACAGACTTAAACGGCCATCGCGGCCGTGGCATTCTGATGACTGATTTCTTGTACGCTCAAAGTCCAAACTAGTCAATTGCGAGCAAGTAAAGCGAACTAGAAGGCTGTTGACCCTAGGATCGCGGTATGAGAGGTTCACAGGTGTCCGACTGAGTGACATTGTTGTTTGGAGGCGCAAGCACCTACGTGCAACATAGCGGTCACCCAAGCGGACGTCAAACTGGCGAAACAGGTGTAACAGCGGATTATGTAGCAGATGGCGCACAGTGTGGACTTCGGTTTTACAGTCGCTACATTAAGTACGCTGTGTCCAATTCATGTCAAATTTGCCATACAGACAAGTGAAGTGCGAGTGGAGGACCTGGTGTCTGCGAATTTTACGGGGTGGAGGTGATTTTGTTGACATTACAATGACTGTGAGGGTGTCGAATAAGGCCGATTCGAGTCAGCTGGTTACTTTACATTTCCCACAGCCTCTTCTGCGCAGGATTTCAACAAGAAAAAAAAATACGGTTATGCGCGCGAACATCCTGTTTTGGGGATAACTCGCGTGCAGTCCCTTGTGGTTTCCGAAAGGAGAAGTCAAATTTCATCATTATCGTAGAGGCAGTCTCATTATCAGAGCGCAAACCCGGAGACAGGTGGCAGCGTGGATAGCGTCTATTAGGCGCATATATCTGGTCGGAACACAACCCTCTACCAGATTCTGTATCGCACACAGCTCTTTCCATCACGCTGGTCTGCCCTCTTGATGAGGATGGTCTAG
This sequence comes from Schistocephalus solidus, assembly GCA_017591395.1. Classification (NCBI taxonomy): domain Eukaryota; kingdom Metazoa; phylum Platyhelminthes; class Cestoda; order Diphyllobothriidea; family Diphyllobothriidae; genus Schistocephalus; species Schistocephalus solidus. The sequence continues at coordinate 88,108 of WEDG01003419.1, read as the reverse complement.
CAGTCGCTGACGAAACTAAAGAGGGTGCATCCATGTTGTCTTTTTCGAATTCTGAAGACAGGTGTTAGTGATAAGAGGAGCACTTGCTGTGCAGAACGGCAACAGGAGTCTGTTTCTATTGCAAATGCCTATCCCTTGGCAATCAAGCGTTCCCTATCGGATAGCATGGCCATTGAGTACGCCGACATTACAGTTATCGAAGATGATAAAATAGCGGTAATCAGCACAGAGACGCAAGAACAGCATCCGGCTCCGTGTATCGTGTACAGCAGCCCTAATTACCCATGAAGACGGTGTCGATTAGCAGTTTGTGCCATACTTAACGGACCCTTCCACCGCGAGGGGTAGGCCATGTGTGACAGAATGGGGTTGCAGAGACGGCTTCTGAGACTGAGTACGCATCGCAACTCAAGGGAAGAGATGGCAGCGGTGGTTTAGGGGTTCGTCCTCGCCATAGGCCTTTGTAGGGCACGTAAGAGAGCTGAGTGCCAGGGGAGGGGACGGCGAGAAATATTCGTCGAGTTTATCTACGCATTTGGTGGGACAGCATTTCCATCAAAATGAATATGCAAATCAATTAAATCAGTGTACTTGGCATGACCAAATGACCAGGACTTAAATTCCGGCCAGTCTGTAGCATCCTTATATCTCGCAGCACAAATGTCCATCATTTCAGAAGAATGACTAGAGAGAAGTGTATCGAATTAAAGAGCCAGGACTGCTCGGGGATGATAAGAATACCTAGCAGTGTAGGGCACTGGTCTAAAAAAGAATGACGCCCAGACAGTAGTCTTCGTAGTAGAGGCGAATCTGAAAATACAGGCCCACTGCGTGCCATAGATGGGGTAATCTTTCTTCGATCTCGATCAAAAATTCCACACCAGGACTACGCGTTCAGGGTAGCATTCAACCAATCATGACAGAAAGATATGGCAAAAGGTCTGACAAGGGTCACGTTACGGGCTTTCAGTCCATAATAATGCACCGAAACAAGAAGCCGAGACCTCCAACAGGCATATTTAACGACTAAGCAAGCCAAAAAGATGTCAGAGAAGGTATACTTACCGAAAGGACATGACATCCGGAACACGCAGCAGCCATCTCAGAGGAGTTGACCGGCAGAAAAGACGAGACCCGGGCGGGCACGGCCGACATTCCGCCAAGATGCTGTATCTGTTCCACAGCCAACCAGCGGGAGCCCGCCGAGGCGGCTGCCAAGCCGGCAGCGCCGTGGACGCCGGTGCTGGCATTGGAGACGGTGTAGAGTTGCTGGTGGGGACTGCCTGAGGTACCCGCGGACGACTGCACAAAGTCAGCCGGGCCAACGCGTCGCAGCAGGCCTCCGCTAGTCGACTGATGATGAAGCAACTTGTGCTGGCCGCCGAGAGTTGAGACGTTGATGGTGCCCGGTGTGGCGTAGCGCAGAACCGTCCCCGCAGCACCCCCGCTTACGCTGAGTGAGCCAGCACCTGAGAGGTGAAGGTTTCCAAACGCCGAAGCGGTGGAAAAGGGCTGGCATAGGGAGGCATACGGAGAGGGGAGGGAGGGGATAGTTAAGTACAGTTAGTGAAGGCCTAGCGAGTACGTAATAGCCTTAGTAATTACCGCCCGTCAAAGCCTCATAAAGTTAATTGTTAGAGCGTTGGACTTCTGATCAACAGATCGCGGGTTCGAGCCTCGGGTAGCGCACCACCTGGGGTTGAGTATGACTGGCTGATGACGTCTAATGAGCCAGAAATGGCCATTCCAATCTTCCTCGTCTTTGTCGGCAATGTTCATCTCCCAAAGTCTGTTCCTGTGATGGTGAAACTGGACGGAAGAGGCAGACTCGGCTGCATAAGGATAGAAATTGGACTCTAACACCCTAATTTATAACGCATATTGGCCATGCCTTCGACTGTCCAGGAGTGACCCCTTTAGACTGAGGTAGGCTGGCAGCCGAACATGTATCCGAGAGGTGGTTAGACCGCCAGTTAGACCGAGCGGTACATCGACCTTCTTTGGCCGACCAGACTTTACGCCATAACCGCAACAGAGAACTGCATAGGTTAACTGATGTGGGCAGCGGTGAATTAGAGTAATTACTAACAGGATGATAAAGAGTCATTATACCAACGATTCAACCCCAAAGGCAAAAATATTCTCGAAGAACGTGAAAATGCGCCCTCCATACAAGTTACTGGAGTCATCAAGCGTACAGGGATGAACAATCGACCAGGAAAGCGACATAGCAACTCAGATGGACTTCACTTTTTGCCGATTCTGCTGTGGTCCAGCGCTTACATATGGATAGAAAACACAGCTGTTAATACGGTCACCTCAAAGAGGTCTCCTTATTTTTGTGGCGCAATGGTGTGGGGAGTATCTCACTCAGCAGAACCTTCGAAAACTTTCGAACATGAGAGAAGTTCGCATCTAAATTAAGAAAAAGATGGAAGTGCTAGATTTAAGCTAGAATCGATATTATAGAGGGATTGCCTACCAGGATTCCAGGAGAGCGTTGGGCTGTCGGACGTACGCTGATGGCTGAGGAGATGGAGACACCGGCACCGACCGTTGCGCCCGCGACACCGACGGAGGAGGAACTTACGGGCAGAAGAGAGGAGCCCACCGAGGCAACAGCGGAGAACTGTCCCTGAGGCTTTGCAGTCGGCACCTGAGGCAGGGTGATTGCGGCTGCCGCAGCAGCGGCAGAGGCTGCCTCCGCTCTTTGTCGGGCTTCGCGCTCCTCCTTCTGCTTTATCACCATAGCCGGGGTAATCAGCGTATCAGGACTGATGTTGTGTTCCTGCACGTAATACAAAACGGATAGCGTTGTCAGAGCCGAGCTTGCTACTGTCACTACTGCTATTTCTACCACCACTGCCGGTCCCACACCTACTAATACTACTGCTACTACTACAACCAGCACCACCACCACCACCACTAACATCACCGGTATCACCAGAGTTATCACAACCACCACGATTCCTGCTATTGCTACACCTGTGACCCAAATTAATACATTAATGTGCAGAAGACTATGCAATGCATGACTAAGGTCAGCACTTCACGCGCCAGCCGGATTAAAAAATTCCGGTGAACAGCAAAAAGACGATGAAGACAGAGCAGTTCTGACATTTAAATACTTTAACTCAGTACGTCTTGTTAGCCCCAATTCTGCACTGGAAACACAATTGTTCTTAATAAAAGTTCCTATTCAAATTGAGTGCGCGACAAAAAAACCCGCCAACAGTGTATGCGCTTTTTGGGTCCAATCCCAAGCCCCACCGCCACCACCAAACGCCTTTCAAGAATAGAGTATTAACAGCCTAAGCTTAATGCGGTAAGCACTAAACTGCGCTGGCTGATTTTGGCTGAAAAATTCACCGTCTTGACCACAAAAAGATTACAGCCTGTTTAACTCGGTTCGCGTGTCGAAAATCTGCGATAAGCGAACACGCGCGACGAGGCCAGGCGGCTACAGCCCGGGTCAAACTGTGTGACAGGCACATAAAAAAGGCGTTGAAAAAAACTACCAAGGGGCTGTCTACCTGAAGGGCGGCAATGTGCGTAGGGTTCTTTTGAATGACCGGTCCACTGGGGATTCCCGAACTACCACCAACTACACCGGCAGAAGAGCCAACGGCAGCAGTGGAGGCGGAACCAGTACTGGAGGAGAAACTGCCGCCGGCAGGACTCGCACCACCATGGTGCTGATAGTGATGGTGGTGCTGACTGCGATGCATCAAAATGGGTGAGTAGTGATGCGGATGGTGATGCTGCTGCTGCTGTTGACCACCGGAGGCCGTCACAGCAGGCGAGGAGGAGGCAAGACCGGCTGAGGCTGCAATCGTGCGATACTGGGCCGACGGAGCAGAAACGGTTGCGGGAGACGATGTTGACGCGGTCGTGGAGCCAGTGGAAGTGGAGGAGGACAGGGCTGCGAGCATGCATTTGCGCAGGAGACCCGATTGGTTATCAGCCGTCATGTTAACCACTGAGAGAACCTGGGAGAGTTGTTGCGGTGACGGCGAGAGGCTACCGAGGTTGGCGGTCAATTTCAGCGTCGGAACATCAACAACCGGTTCCACTAGCGATTGTAGGTACTGGATGACAGGAGCAGGATACACAGAAAACAGTTAGATCTCAGCATTAGGATAAAGATGGCGCATGAAGGCTTCACCTGTCACTTGTTGCCTCAATTTGAAAAAAGATGACCAGGGGAAGGTTAGGAACACAGGGGATGGGAAATTGAAGGGACCTCTGAAGGCGAAGGTGCGAGGTGACAGCGAGGCGATATAGCTCTAATTTTAAGTCCGACGGCTTCCAAACCCCCACTACTACCCACAACCACCATTATGTCAGTTGCTATGATGGCACTCCTAGATCTGAAACATGTCATTCCTAAAACTCGCAGACGCAAGGCGCCCCCAGAAGGCCACATTGTCAGAATCAGGTGAGGTAAAGCGATGGTTTAGACGGAATATACTTGAACATTTCACCTCTTCATGAATATCTCTCAAGTCGATTGCCGCCCATTAAATCACCATAGAAAATGGGATTGTGCATATTTCCTCTTTTAATGGCAACTGGCAACCCTCGAGGCAACGAATTCCGCTGCAGTTCCCAGGTGGACTCAGCAGCGATGTCTTGCGCAGTGCAGGCTTTCACAGCATCTGCTGCACTCTCTCATCCCTCACTCACCATGTTTCCGCAGTCCAGATGACCGCAGATGAAATTGCTGGCAGTGGATGGCAAATTCGAACAGCAAGTCTACGTTTGCCACATACAAAGCAACCTATAAACCGCTCCCTATATACCAGACTAGAATCGCTGAAGGGTCAAGCATCTCACACAAATATGTATGTCATAGAGGGCATGTTGGGAAGAAGCCGTTGCAGCCTGACCCATCAGTCCTGCGAGGGACCAAATTAATACTTCAGCTGTCAACCTTCCAAACCACGACCGTTAGTATGTAGTGATGGCTTCAAACACGTCCGATTTTGTACAGATGGGAAGGGATTGGCCCACGATTTCTCTCTCGCGTCTGTGGCTTGTCCGAGTCAAGTAGACGGGTAGGAATACAGACATACAGGGTCAATGCGGTCACAACAACACACCTGCTCTTTACTACAGTTCACGTGAGTTATAGACGAACATGGCCTTTCCAAACTCGCTAATGCAAATTTATGCTACAGGGAACGTGTGCCTGCAAGTTTACACACATAGGACTGTCCGTAGACTGGACCACTGGAGATTTTTTGGGGAGAACGCAACGAGGCCCTGGCGAAAAAAATCCCTGGGGGTTGGACAGCGAGAAGAGAGAGATGCGCACTTCACTTCTAACGCCCCTGCACATCCTAATCAGGGAGAAGAATGCAGAGGAAGCTAGAAAAACAAGCAGATTTAGTAAACAGAACCTCCATCAAAGGTCGTTTCTCTTCTGCCCTCCGAATGTGATTAAGGTTGCATGCCATAAGACCAGAGAGGGAGAGAGATGGAGAGAGAAAATCGTCAAGACGGGGTCTGGCTGGTGCGTCCCGGGGCAGTTAACAGTGGAACAACGCTTCGCGAGAGTTAACAGCGAAATCGACAGGCTCTCGGGTCTGGGGGAGTACGGTCACAGATCATGCAGCGTGTGATCAAGCATCGAAACTTCTATACAGCAGTTTCGTCTTCCGTACGGACTAGGCATGAAACCCACAGAGTCGTCGGGACAGGAAACCCCACCTACGCTAACATCTCCCAGAAGGAACCAACCGACCAGGAGGGAGGACAGGGAGGATAATTACCGCCCAAAATGGAAGATAAAGTGCAAAAAATGCATCTAGCCAAGCTGAGGCTGATTTCACGGGGCTCTAAAACCCATACAACATCAACATGGCAGATGCACAATGCCGACAAAAATAAGGGAGACTGTAGTGGCCATTTCTGGCTTATTAGTGGTCATCAGTCAACCGCAGGCGGTGCTCCACCCGAGGATCAAACCTGCGACCCGTTGACTAGAAGTTAAACGCTCTAACCATTGAGCCATGGGCTCGTTGTCTTACCGGTTTAGATCGGGAATACTGACTTGTATTCGTTGATGAACGCTCACCGACCACTAACGGAGCTCACCCGTCCCGTTCTGCCTTGAGGCTCACTGGAGCTCCGCCAGCAGCCGCATAACAACTAGTAGTAGTAGTAGCAGTATTAGTAATAGTAGTAGTAAAGGCAGATGACAGTTCGACCGTCGTAGTCCGACGATGTCCACCGTATCCTCCATGGGAAAGTGGAGCAGGGACGGTGACTTGCACGTGATTTAGTTTAAAGTGATAGTAGACTTGCGCTGCATCTACCGCACTCTCTCCTCCTCCCACACCTGAGCCCGGTGTCAAGACAGAGTCAAGAAGACCGGAGGCGGGAGAGGACGCATGTGGCTGGTGCGGCTGGGTCCCCTAAGTCCGAGCCGCACCTAGGCGTGCCACCACATCTCCACGTTCGGCATTTGTTATGGGAGCGCAACCCGAATAACGCCTGCCGTGCCCTAATGTGGCCCCCGTGTTGGTCCAACGCATCTACCACGTGGCCCGTTCATCAGCCGAACACCATCATGTCTGCTTGGATGAGAGTGATATTGGGTGTCTACTCTCTCTGACTTAAGAACAACAGAAGCTATTCAAACAAAGCTATTTGTTGCTAAATTTCATCGACAAATGTGACGGAAATTTCGTCAAGGGCAAAAGCTCGAGTATTCTAATAAATGATTTGGAATTCTCAAATGCAATTTTCTCCGCCAACGTGGTGCACTTTATTCGAAAGCATTTTTCTGCACTACAAGGACACCCCCTCACCGTTTCGTGTGGGGGTTTTATTCTATTTCTCAATTTTTAAACATAAATATGCTCGTGGGATAGTAATCGGTGTTGTATTTAACGACACCTGTTTGATTTGAAAGCGACTAGATACGCCAACGGAGTAAAGTTTGGACTGTAGGGAGTATAAAGCTGATATTTGCAGTTGAGTTTCAATATGGCCATTTTGACAAGTTGAACCGTGTAAGGTGGACGGCGTCACGCTGTGGAATCCGTTGACCTAAATAGCAGGGTCGTATTTGTTGAGTTGAGGTTTCTGTCCACGAACTGGTGTGATTCTAGCATTCAGCCAATGGATTATAGGCTGCCCCTGCCAATTCCATTATACAGACGAATAGTTGTCCATCGAGGATGAAAATTCTGCTTCGGGGAGGTGTTAATGGCAGCTTCCCCCCCCGTAGCTTTTCCTCAAATTGATGAAGGGACGCCAGTTCTCAGGGCAAGTTGTTGCTCGACAAAAAATGCGATGGTACCCACACGTTCTCAGGCTTTGAACTTTCCCATCGACTCCAAGTGGTTTGGTTCTGCCAGGACAATATTTTTCCGTCAGTTCTCTGCCTGCTGGTGTGCGCCGACCAGTTTCCTTTAAAAGCGCACTCAGACGGCCCTCGCCAAAGCCACTCGGTAGTCCGGAGCGAGGTTCTACGCCCCGAGTTCAACCATGCTATTTCTGAATTTGGCAAACCAATACTGAGTGGTTCTTTCAGACAGCAGCACACAAATGTCACAACCAGCTGTGGCAGCTTTGAAACCTTAATTAACCGCGAAAAAAACAGGTGCCAAAACTACTATTTTTTTCCTGCAACTTGACATTTCATTCTTTAGACCCAAAAAAGGCATGCTCAATGCTAGAAGAAGGCGTTGACGGTGATCTGGTGGAGCATAATTTTTTTAATGATTAATGCAGCAGTCCCAACACGAAAACCCATTGGCCAAAGTATGTGTATTTGAAGAAAAATTGCAGACCTAGAAACCAAACCAATAGTTAGGTGGACCGAAGAGCAAAGAAAACTATGGGATATGTTAAGCAGAACCAGTACTTCGCGAACGGCTCAAAACGGATGCGATTTTCCCAACCGATCAGCTCAGGTGACACTCCTATGGACAACGAACAATTGTGCGGGCCAGCAACGAATGCTAACCATAACGAAAACAATCGATAGGGTGAGGGTTAGGTTGGCGTGTAATACGATCTAATTCAGTGCTAAAACAGCTCATTTGAACGAGAAAACTGGGCATATTGTCAACGCGTTAAGGCCTTTTTCCGTCCTTTAAACTACTCTACCTCAGTTGACACCCCGTTCCCGTAGTACACACCAACCCGTCAAATGTGTTCGTTAGTAGGGTCGTGCAATAGTTTGCTGCTGGTTAGTAGGGTCGAACAACCATTCGTCGCTTACCTATATTTCCAGAAGCAATCTGGATTCTGAGGTTCTGTGTTGAACACACTCGGGAAAACCCTCAACAGTCATGTTTCAATCTGTAATACTATTACAAATTGCTGAACGATAAACTTGAGATCGCTCAAACCCAGCAGATAGTCGAGTTACTAGAGTGTGGAAGGTGCCTGAGGGACACGACTTGCGTCATGATTCATAAAGGTTTTCGAATTCTAAAAACGCTAGCTTATCTGCTGAAATTTTTCTTAGTGCTTGGCGGGCTTATCCAAAGGCACAAATCAAACCAATACGGCTGCTAAAATCACAAAGGAGCATGTCTATTTGAAATCGCTAAAAATCTTTAGCATGTACGCTAATTCGGCGCCCAAACCGAAACAAAGACTCCCGTAGTACGGATTCCACAAACGATCAAGTTGTTCGTCAACTCCAGGAGGCAGACTAGATGAAGACAAAAATCTAGATGGTCATTTTGGAAGGTTGTGCAGTTTTCTCATTAGCTCAGTACGCTCCTAGGAAAGGCTTTTCTCTGTAGCAGGTCATATTTGTAAGTGATTTAATCGAAGAAAACGTTCGCAGTTTTGGGCGACAATCAAGGTTACTCTGGCAATTCCTATGCTCATAATTGTCCTTGACTACACCGGTGCATTCGCGCGTTTCTCTTGTAGAGAACGTCAACCTAATCGACACAGATTGGTCAAAACAAGGTGGTTTGGGCACGTCCTCCGTCGCCCGTCTCATGAGCTCAGTTCTACTAATCTCGATCCGACAGAGTTGCCCATCTGGAGGCGTCGAAGCGAAGGTCAACTAAAAACCTGGCTCAACACGGTTCGGCAAGATATGGTGGTGCTTGAACCTTCAGTAGTCGGAGTCCGTCGCTGGAGAAAAGAATGGGTTGAGCTATCCAGGTCTGCTGCCATGAATCGCCACGCGTGGAGAGGTACAATACGTAACATCATCGAAGCCAGCTAGATCAGCTAGATCGCAGCTGTAACAAGTACAAGTGTCGCCACTTGAAACTTCACTTTCCAGACCATATAAAGCAGGTGAGGCAAGCTGTGAAAAGACGCTTTGTGCGGCCTAGTTTCTGCTGATACTAAACGAGCAAAACTTCGACAGTTTGAAAAATATGATATGACCACCGTATAATCGTAGAACGAAGGCTACAAGTAAACAAATATGCCAAAAGTAGTTCTACCAAAAAGACAAAAGGTACTCGTGTTGTTTTCGGCATAAGAATATCACTATCTGTCAGGGAAGTAAATGCATAAGCGGGCAAAATGTATCAGTTTTTTGACTTTATTTGGAAAAAACGAAGGCCGCAAATATTCATTGGCGATAGATCCCACTAATGCATTTTTCAAGGGATAGTTTAGACAGGGCTTGTCATTTAATCAGGCTCATATTTGTGGCGGGCTTTCGTCGTGGAATTCCATTTTCTTTGACGATTAGATTTAATGTCTGAGTGAGTAAAAACATACCCGAAACCACCATCAGCGTAAAAAGAACGTTCTTTTAGTCACTACTTACGTTAAATCTCTTAAGAGCTATCTAAATTTGGGGGTTTTAATATACTGATATTTAATTTTTCCAGTAACTAATAGCTAACTGTGCGTAAATCAATGTATTTTAAGATTTATGTGCGTAAACAGAAAATTGATATGAATATTTGGCCACAGCGGGATAACAACGGAATATTTATTAAAAGTATGAAAAGGCAGCCAGTAGTATATATATAGGGGTAACAGATGAAACCATAGTCACAACACAGCTACAATTTGAAGCCCAGACACACGTTTCGCTGGTATTTCAAAAACAAGTCAGGTTCGTGGCGTCTTTGTGAATAAAAAGCGGAATATACACTACGCAGAAACTAGGACCACCAACAACCCCAGGCAAGGAAACTAAACCTATTAAATCCCAGCTGTCTTCAGATGATCCTAAAAGTGAAAAGCGGAAGGGGTGGATCGCGGATACCAGCACCTGGAATTCACCCACATGCTCAGCATTGTTGAACTGCTAAGACAAACATAATTTTGATAGTGGTCATGAGAAAGGCAAACGAATACTGCCTTAACAACAATCCCAGGGGTATGTTGCTAAGGGTGTTCGCAGCGTGAGAACACCTTAAAAACTCCCAGGAGAATACCCAGAGTTTGAAGAGGATTGCGGAGAAACTCTCGCACAGGCGCAGCAGACACAGGGTTGCTGTACAATGGAACCGAGATTCTTTGCAGGAGAAGGAGGCTCACAGACAGTGCACTCGCACTGTCCTCGCACAGCCACAGCAACTGTACGGACACAACATTCAAACCGAGGAGCTGCGCGAAATAATGAAACAAAAATTGTTGGCTCAACCACCCCTTCAATCAATTGGGTTCAAACTTTGTGAAGCAAAATGCATGCAAAGTCCAATTCTACAACTGTCAGACGTAGGCCCGCGCAAACTGTTTCTACTTATTACAGCCTGACACCTTTGAAAGCTAATATAAGCTATAAATTTTATAAATGAAGAAAGGGTATCCTTTGGTTTAAAAAAACCTTCGAAATTGCTGAATAATTTTAAACCCTACCAGCCATTACACTTGAATTCACGGTTACCACACTACATGCCGCGGTGTACGTAAAAAAGCATAAATTTATCAAAGGCATGAATAAGAGGTTATACCGTCCTCAAAATATGTTGCAAGGAAAACGGATCATTGTAGGCAACATTCATGAATTGATGGATAGGATGTATTATGAGTGAACATTTAACATTAACATAATTGTAAATTATTTAAAACCGAAGGATACCCTTTCTTCAAGCATACAGTTTTCAGAAAACATAACTTGCTGTCAATAATATTTTCATGCGTGCTTTCTGTAAAATATATTTGAGTATCGAAACTCACTGACAAAATTGCATACTGCTTAAGTATCTAATTTTACAGAGGATATTATTTGCAGGCGGATAGAAAGAAGCCCATTTCAAAAGCCGACATCCTCTTATAGCTGACATATCTTGGGATTAGGCTGCACGATAATAAATAGGACAACCCCAATTAAGTAACTCGTTTGAATCGAAAACACAAATCAGAATTTCGGATGACATTTTATGAGATGGGTTATCTCCTGTAGGCATACGCACGCTGTTTCTACCTCACTTCGCTATCATAGCGAATAGCAAACAGAGCACGAAGAGAAAAAATTACATCGAATTCTGGTGACACATTAAGCAGTTGACAAGCTAAGAATTGAAGGATTATCACGTTTCTTTGCGTACAGCGATAACTCGACAGCAATGCTTTAGGCATCCGATGGGAGAGAAGAGAGAATTTGCCAACGGGATGTCTGCCAGATCAAAATCAGGCAAGATGGACTGCAGGCAGGACAACGAAGGCGAGTCATCGAGGCTAGCGGTTTTAGCAGGCTGTCTGAGAAACGGGCAAAGGGGAAAAGGTGTGTGCACGCATGCTCGACAGGCCACGGCCGCAAGGCATTGCTGGTCGGCGCGCGTACCAGACATGAGGGAGACAGACACAACAAACTCGGATACAGTTGAATCGATAGACAGACAGGCGCGACCAGGCAACTAAAACCACCACCCATCGTACGAGTGCAGCTAGCCCGTCCGGCCATCGACAGTCTCTAGGTGACGACACAAGAGCAAAGAAACAGTTGTGATTCGATTGGCGCTAGAGCGAAAAGCCAAAAGGCTGGCATGACCGAGGAAGGGCGAAACAGTGCTTTTTTTTCACCGAGACCAAAAATAATCCCTTTTGCAACACAGATAGGCCTGCGGAATACAATCGGAGATGAAAAAAAGAAGGTACTTTCTACAGAAAACCACCTCCCGATGGCTTGGGGGCAGGTTTCGACGGCTCGACTTAGTCCGACAGAACAGAAACGACCTATGTGGGGCTGCTGACACAGTTTACATGAATGCGAACTAAATGGACTGGGTGAGGCTGGGTGAGACTTGGGAGATCATAATGCTCGACCAGAGCGATAGGAACCCACGAGGACGGAGCCCATCCGTCAGAGGAACTGCGGGCTATCCAGCGCGCGTCAGCCACTGACGATCGATATCACGGTGTGTGCTGGGGAGGGGGCGGGGGGAAGCAGTCACAGATGAACTGTGATTGGACAAAACCGTCACGCATCGAATGCCTCAAACCATAGCCGCGCTACAAAATTGCGATGGTGCTGCAAGCTGACAGCAGGTTGACCGTCGCAAAATATGACGACGCCCGTCATATGCCTCATACAGTGGCGAGGAGCAGCATCTACCGCATGGCATTTTTCCTCACTCACCTGGAACCGGTGGCGATAGAGTCAGGACGACCGGAGGCGGACGCGTGTCAACCATAACCTGGTCCCCGCATAACGCCCAAAGCTTTCATTAGGTCGGTTTGCACCACACATGCATGACAGTGCCTTAGAGGCTACATTGAGGAGCCAATGAGGCTGACACTTCCAGTCCTCCAGTCAATCACTGTATACACACACGAACACAGTATTGACCGCAAGGACAGAGTGTCGCGATCAGAATGCGAACCACGGAACCTTCGGGGGGTGTATTAGAGGTGCAGTGGTGATATTGATAAACTGGCTGTAAAAAAAATAATAAGAAACCTTAACCTTCCACGGCCAATACAGTCAGTTAATGGATAGTTCTACAACACAACGCCCAGGGCTCCACATGCAGTGAGCGAGAAAAGTGAGCTTTAAGGGAATGCACGCACCTGGTAGAACTGATATCCCTTCAGACGACTGATGGTGGCAGACGCAGCGAATGCGGACGTGCCAGGACCAGAGTGCTGTTTGTTGAGGGAATCTCCCACGCTGCCTAAGCCCATTGCGTTGCCTGAAACCGCGAGGGAGGTGAGGGAGGAGGAGGAGAGGGAGCTCTTGAGTTTGTTTTTCACCTTTCGTCCCGTCAGACCGTGGTGCACACTGGCTGAATGCGAAAGACTGGGCTTCTCTGTCGGTGACGGAACAAAGGCAAAAGGAGGTCGTTAGTGCTGTTACTGATTTCTAAAACAGTCTATATGCAACCTCAGAAGTAAAAAGCAGCGAACTGTTCCGCTGATGACTCGGATGGACATGGTTCAGCCGTAATCTAGTTCAAGAGCTTTAAATGCATCCAGTTGACGTGGTCTTGGAAAATACCGCTTGTGAAATTGTCAGTGAACAGGAAAGACTTTGTTTTAAACATTTGACATCGTCAAAAGACGTAGAGAGTTGCAAAGAACACAGAGGAACAGTGCTCCACCGTCCACAGTTGCAAAATCTCGGTTAATTGTTGATACTTTAAATGGTGACTTGCGTGGCTTCGGTAATTTACTAACCCTGCATCTCAACCCATTCTACTTACTCTATGTCGAATTCGATATCAACCCCTCAGAGCGATGGACTCCTTTGCAGCGGCGATAACGACACTGTCAGTCTACACTTACAGTCAAGACTGGACACATCAGGCAGTAGGAACAACCTCCCAACCCACATTCAGTTACGACGGGTGATTTCTACCAGAACTCTTCTCCTTGACGGAACACCGCTATAAATCTTACCTAGAGTAGCACTTTCTCCGAAATGATCGCAGACGTTCGCAGCCGCGGCGGATTCCATCGCAGTTGTAGCGGCAGAAATGGTGGCGAGAGCCTTGTAGAAAGCTAACAGGCACTGGCGACAACTCCGATAAACCCTGGTGGGCTGGTAGTTATTAAGAAAGAACTCCGCCAGGTTGAAGTTGGGAGTGATTGTGGAGCTCGGCTGGGGGGTTCCAGTCGCAGGCGCTCCAGAAGACGCAGAACGTTGGAAGGGCGGACCAAGCGGGATGTTCTGGAGCTTGGCCACACACTACAGTGGGACGAACAGACAGCGCATGATTAGTGCGAGATAATCAGAAGGAGCAACCAGACTACTTGCAAAACAAAAGTGAGATACGGGATTTGTGGTTTTGCTTACAGGTTTTCCAATCAGGTTACATAAACTGGTCCTGTGGGCCCAAAATAACTTCATACAGGCGCAACAATTACCATGGCCGAATGCCACCAATTTAGCTACCCGCAGCTAATTACCAGTCACAGCGGCCGTCATCACTCGGTCGATGATCAGAAGACGGACCGCTATTGTGTGTGTCTTCCTCCACCCACCCTGGACAACCATACGATTTGTTCTACTTACCCGCTTACTTGACTTAGGTCACACAGTGATATATATGTAAAGGCCTGACGAGAATTTATCGAAAGCTAACTTCTGCTCACCAAATTGTTTTTTGAATTTTTCAATGAGGGATTTTCGCAACTTAGGTATTTTTAGTGAAGGCCAAAAATTGATGTCCGTCGAATGAATCAGAACTAACAATGAGGGCAGAGGGTCAACTAGTGTCTACGCAAACGGTTTGACACAAAAGCCAAAAGACAGCCTAAGCTCATGGTGCATAAAAGGTCATTGTTAATTTGGAGTAAATCAGTCTGAAAGTCGATGTGAACATTTTGGCCCAAGTCCATCAGCCACGCGATATTCAACAGGCAGTTAGCAGTATACAAAGGGGGTTGCAGGATACACCATAGTTCCAGCATAAAGTGATAGGTAAAAGCTCAGACTGCGTGCTCAAGGATATCACAACACGACATGGTCCTCAGTACTGATCCAACTGGATTATACAAAGACAGTTTGACAGGGCGCGATAACACGATGGTTTCGCCCACGAGTCAAAGCGACTACAGGGCTGACCGGTGGGTACATCGCGGGAACGTAGAGCCACAAGTAAAAGCTACACGGAATTTGCAGTCCACGAGGGATCCAATAAAATAAAGACGGCAGTTATGCCGAGATATTTGAAGCTTCAGAGGTGAGATATTTTTATTGGATAATATCTGAAGAGGTGTTACCTCTCATTATCACCTCAGAGCTATGCGAGTGACGTGAGAAACAGGATAATCGGTGAAGGCTTAGTAGAATTTGCAGAACCTTAAAATGAGCCAGCGTTTAGCGAGAAAACAGCAAAAGTATTTACAAATATTAAAAAGCGGCAGATCAGGAATGATCACATTGTGCTCATCTAACAATGCCCTTTGGGCAATTCGCACACCACCTAAGGGGACTTGACAAAACACCTGTAAGAAAGAATTTTATTACGATCTAGGAAAACTGACTTGCTATATAAAAGCACTGGCGATCAATTATCGTGGGAAGGAAGTTCACTGACAGGCTCTAGCAATCGGGTACCAGTAATGGTGTGGGAATGAGTACAAACAGAACAAAGGAAGGCTGCCTATGAAGAGAGAAAGGGACATCCCAGCCACTACACTAAACTAATGATGAAAGCGAGGAAGTTTCTGAAACGTCAATATGAGTGACCAACTAACGAAGCATTACCAGCAATTTTGAAAGGTGATGTCGGTTAGAAATTATTGGCTAAGTCGGATGTCATATTATCATGCAGCATAAGCCAAGCAGATTTCAGGTCCGGCAGGATAAAGGCTTTTAAATACCCGTTCTTACAGCGGCCTGTAATAATCACGCTAGGTTGAAAAGGGTTACTTAAATAACATTATTTTCTACCTGCTTGTTCGAACTAAGTGTTTTCTTAAAGAAAGCATGCACAAAACTATCCGCTTTTGTAGTCCTTTTGTAGCAAGTTAAGCCTTCTTCAAAATGTATACTTCATGAAGCGGTATTCACCGGGCTTAGGAGATTTTCGAAGTCAATAAGACAGCCCGAACAAGAACATGATATGCGTTCTCTAGCGCAGAGAGGGATACAGGTTAATAAGTGCAAACGCTGGGAGTAAACTAACCTGGAAAAGACCTGCTTCTTCGTATAGGGACCACTCGGGTGGTTTTCCGGTACTCAGACCGCCGCTGGATAGTTGGTTGGAGGAGTCCATTGAGGCTGTCTGTGAAAAACCAGATGGGCCGCCAAATTTAAATGCTACCATGCCCGGGGCGTTCTGGAAGGGGAAGGGGGGGCAAAAGAAGGGAGTGGATTTGGTTAACAAGTAATTGACAAAACTCTTCAGCCAATTCTGATAGTTAAAAAGGTAGAGAGATAGGCAAGAGAAAGAAATATCAACCGACTGAAGCGCAAAAAAACCCCAAAAGACGCTAAGATTAGAGAAGCCGAGGACGGTCTAGTAACCAAGTGGCAGAAACTGGACGCCAGCACTGAGCGAAATTTGGTTAGCAGTGTAAGGTAAAGAAACTCGAAGGTGTCGGCTGAAACAGCCTGCGGTGGACCCCACAGGTTCACCTCTGTGCCCTTCAAAGTAGTAACGTGGGCACTACACTAAAGACCTCTGCTAACATCGATCCACATTTCGCAACCAGTGCTCATTGTTGGCGGACGTGCGGGACCATAGCACCCTGTTTGGACACTCGCGTTTTAACCTCCATCCAGTCAATAATATTACCTCCGGGGCCAATGCCACCCCCACCGTAAACTCAAAACCCACACAATCCCAACCGGAAGACGAACGGATTACACCAATTATCTCAGACTTACAGTGTCCGTAGCTCCAACGTCAGTGGATGAAGCATCCGGTGGTAGTTCTGTTTGGTTTATTGAATGGATGCACTAAAATCTGTCTGCTTGTATTGTCTGTTTGTTTAGAATGGTTTATTGATGGGAAAACTGGGCAACATAGGGTAAAATCCGACGTTTCCTGCTATCCAGGAATTTTCCTACGCTATTAAAAGCTACTGAGGAAAACTTTTGGTTTTTATGCGCAGTACATTAATGCGCAGAACATTAATATAAGCCGGAAAATTTTGAAATATATCCCTTCGGAAAATGGAAAATTTTGTTTTGTTTTCACGAAAATCAAGTAAATGCAGGTTAGAGAGATCACATTGTTTTCGGAAAAATCACACAGGCAGATTCAGTCTAAAAAATCAAGTTTTGCAAATTTATGATGTTTTGAACCAAAACACCGCAATAAACCTGTGTGAATGTACTTTGTTTTACCACATCAATAATTAAGGGCCTTAAACACGTATATATACGAGACGCAATGACACGCCACCACTTTTCGTTGTCACGGCACTCACGAAGTCTGTCAAGGCAATTTTTGTTTTTTCGGTTTGCAGTTGACTATAAATGAATAAGGAAACTTGAAACGCAAAGGGCAGAAGATTGACATTTTATTGCAAAATCGTAAGCAAAAAATCGGCCACTCACTGGTGCATTTGAAATCTTAGAATTAGACTGAGAAGTAACCAAATATATCAAAAAAAGCTCCAATAGAAATAGAGAAGAGAGCTCTTTGATCTTCCATACTTTTAAGTGAAGTCGAAAAACCGGTCAAACGTTCTCAGTTTTTCCTTGACTTCACCTTGGAAAACGGTAATTACGCAGACATTCGACAGCTTAACATCTAATTAAAGCGTTTGCTTTAAAAAAGGTAACTTATTATAGAAAGTTTTTTAAACTAATTATAGGCATATATTTTCCCTGCTTTTGCTGTGGACATAATTTTTCTAGACAGTGAGTTTTCATGTTTGATTTAAGCTACAAATTCGGCCCAGACGGCCATCTGCATCATAAGGAATGTCCAAAAATTCACTACTTCGATAAAGGCTTTTAAGAAATACCTTATTTTGAAGGTTTTACTAAACACATCGAACGAAATCTATATTTATGGGAAGTCGACTGAAGACACTGAAAATCGTACAGAATTCACCATATTTTCAGAGACGATCTGAAACTCAGCGAAGTAGAAAACCCGAAAAAATTATCAAAAAATTTAATAGAAAAGTCATCTATATGTATACAAAATGGTACATTTAGGATTTCACCGGACGATTCTATTTCAAAATATTAGTCAGTGACCGACCTGTGAACATGTGAGCTTATGAAATATTAAATTATCAGCGCAATCAACAGAAAATCTGTTTGCCTTGATTAAACGCATCTAAGACAATGTACACACTGAAGAAAACTGCTAAATCTCGTGAAACGGTGTTGGAATATACACTCGCGTGTTAGTCTGCTTGATGACGTTCATACTTTACGTTGCGCTTAATCTAGAGGAATATGTTTGTGCAAAACTCTGAAAAAGACTTCTTTCAAAAGTAATTCTACTTTTGCTACTTTATTTACTCGTTTAGTTCGATTGGCATTTAAAACTTTAGTTTACTCAACTAGATCGATTTTTCACCTTTTCGTAATTTCTACCTTTTTAAAAAAATTAGTAGTTCTAGACAAGGTGATATTAACTTGTAAACCACATTAAGCCTTATTTTTCCTAACGATCTAATTTTGATTTATGTAAAACTTTGGAAGACGCAGAGTGCGCTGATTTCGCGTAACGGGCGTAACTCATGAAATCCATAAGAGTTCATGAGTTAGGGCAGCTACTTTAGGTCGGAGTGGAATTTACCGGAGAATTCTGCGTATACTGTAATCGTGGCAACCAGAACACCTCACCCGACACGATAATTCTACCGTCAAAAGCAAGAAGACCTTCATCGGATCTATAGCGTGGTGGACGCAGCACAGTGACTTGCGGAGTATCTGACACACTCTCTTCTCCCCAAACTACTTAGATTGGATGGCAACACAGTGTCAAGAAAACTGGAGGTGGGTTCGGGCGCAGTGGCTGACAGTCAAAAAAACCTCGTCTACACTTTCCATAGGTGGTCTTCACCCTTTACCAGGTTTTTATAAGAGTGGCCCGGATCTCGTATACGTGCATTTTAAAGTCCGCATCAAGAAGCCCAATTCTCGAGGTTAAAAAGGAGTGGGCGAACCAGGGAGGAAAAAGCAACCCAAGGTCAGGGCGTGCGCACGCAACGTTAGCGCAAACACCACCTGAATGTGAGGGCACCAGTAGCGTGTGCTTGTGTTGTGTGTGTGTGGGGGGGGGGTCAAGCAATCTCGAACCGTCAACAACATGTTGGCAGTAAAACTATGTGTTGTTCTAACCGACATCGCAAAGCTTGCATGTTGTTCAGATTAAAAGTACACAGGAGGTTGCCTCATCGTACACACACGCTGTTGTGATATTTATTCACCAAAAATTGTTGACACCGGTAGACGTCCAGTAACCAAATAATCCGACAAGAGAAGCTGCCTGCGAAAGCAGCTTCACCAATACTGCCGAATCAGCTGAAAAGTAGCCTGTTCACGGAAAAAAAACCTCATCAAGACACCGTCTGGTGTGAAAAACTGCGCATTTGTGTGGTGTTTAAAGCTCCAGCACGGGGTCGGGGAAATTAGGCGCTATAAACGTAAATTATTATACTGCTCTTAACAAGAAACGGGGTAGAGCTCAAGAGTAAAAGATGACAACAAAAAATGGTTAGCCTGATGTACGCTTCGATAAGCCTACAGGTGGGGAAGTGGAACAGAATTAGGTAGTCTGCTCTCACTACAATCCACCGTCAGTCACCGTCCCTGCACCACCCTGCTGTGGCACATATGGTGGAAATCGTCAGACTAAGGCGGTCAAACTGCCAATTAAATTAACTGTCTAACGGCTTTTCGCTCGGCGGAATCATATCTTTAGTTATAGGAGCTTTCGATAAAGCGATCAGGCACCAGCATATGGTCCTGCACAGTTAATTTCAACTGACGTTTGTAATGTTTGGTTGACTCCCCTGTAACTGTTGTTCATTTTGTTGCTGCTTTTATCTCGGACGATGGAGTTCCGAAGCTCAGACCTAATTATGGCGTGTGAACAGCCTTCTTTTTTTACCTATGCATAAACCTGGAATGCTAACATGGGCCTCGTCAAATTTAGCAATGGATGTGGACTGTGTTGTATACTTAAGCCGCCTTAATAAATAAACTATGCTTGAATGGGCGTTTCAAAGTCATAAAAAATCTCATAAGTAGAAACCTTTTTAAAATCGAAAGATATCCCATTTCGGAGCCTCAAATGCCAAGAAGACGCAATTCCTTACCAAATGACCACAAGGAAGGATATTTTCACGCATATGTTGTTTTAAATAAAATACGTTTGAGTTGATGGAAGCATCGAAAATCAATTAGGAATTGTTAAACTAACTAAGTGATCAATTTTGGCAGCGTGGTTTATGCAGATGCTCGGAAAGAAGAAATAATTTGGGATTTTAAGCAGTGTAATAATGGATGTCACAACCTTTCTGAACGAGAACACATTTCTGAATTTCAGTTAACATGCTATCTGGTGAACCACTCAAGTTGAGAGCTTTTAAAAATACCCCTTTTTAATCTGTTTGTGTGATGCCTTTATATGCAAAAATCACACATGCCTATTGGATTGGGTTCCAGTAGGATGCAAAATAATGACTTCCGGGGATTAAATTGTGCGATTTAGTGATCAGTTGTTTAGTGGATCAGTTGTTCTTTCGACCATACAAACGTATCTTGGTTTCACGCATGTTTATTTTAGAATTTCACCATCTTCAGTGTAAGCGGAAACATCCGAGACGAGGCTGAAGGCCGTTGCCTGTTACATCATGACATGCCATCTCTCCGCGCCATTTAGGTCCCGAGCACACAGTAAAGAACGCAGACAGCAGACGTGAGCAGTACAGCCTGCTTAAGATGCAGGCGCCCCGCTAGAATAGACTGCAGAAAATGCAGTAGGCGTGGATTCAAATTCTGTAAAAAAATCTTTAAACAACACGCAAACAGAATACCTTCAGAGAGGATATAATGCGATAATTTGGCGGTCAACACAAACAGGCTGGAGGTTCATTATTTTCATGCAAATTCATTTGACTGAAAGACATCTAAACCAAGGCTTGGCATTTAATTATGCAGCAGCTTACCGCTCCACTCCCCTGGCGCTGATTTACTCCGCCGGCTCCACCAGCTATGCCAGCTCCACCACCACCACCACCACCAGAAGTTCTTCCAGCAGCTAGCAGGGCTGGATTCTGTGGCAGCGCTGCATACTTCGCCAGAAGACTGGGATTGCTGAGGACAGACTGCGCACTGCTGCAACCAGAAGCAAAACTGCCGCTTCCGACAGACTGACGCGAGCCAGCAGCAGCAAGAGCCGCGGCTCCAGATCTGCGTAGACGCGGCGGACGTGTGTGTTGATCACGCTGGTAGAAGGGTCGTGGCACCTCCAGGTGCTGCAGCTGAGGACAGCTGCTTGACATTGATGGCGATAGTGAGATTACCAGGGACTGCATGCTGCTACCGCTAGAAAGGCCATGGGTTGAACCGTTCCCGATAGGACCAAGCGATGAGGCAGCGGCGGCGGCGGCCGCCGCAATGGATGAGGAGACTGTCGATGACGCATGCGTCAGCGGAGAGGAAGGTATCACCGACGTTACGTCAGCTTCAACGCTTAGTGCTCCGTCTTTGGTGGTTGGAATGTCTGTAGGGGACAAGCAAAATGATGACATGCATCAGAATGTCTGGATCGATGGGGTGCCCTTAAAATGCCGAGCCGACGAAAAAAATAGGTAAACAGTCGGTTTTTTATTGGGGATATTAGAAGTCACGATCGTTGCCCACGTCGATGGGCTGCCGTGGCTTCCACCTTCTCATATGATTCGGTTTCTGGGAACATAGCTACGCACGTGTAAATTGAGGCAAGGGCAGATTATGAAAATACGCAAGAATCATTTCAATCTAAGCCGGCAATGAGCGAGGTTCAAAAGGACAGCATCACGACTGTGACGACAAAGGCCAGCTTAGTCAGGACTCCCGAAGGGCTTCGCATAGTTACCATCCATGTTATGTTAGCAGAGTTAACGGGCAGAATTAACGGATTTTAGAGGACATAGACAGTTTGGCCAGTAATTGAGTAAAATGTGTGACCTGGAAATCTTCTAACTTTGTAGCCATAGAAATTAGAAAACCAATAACCAATCCCTTGATGCCTACTTTATTTATAGTCCTAGTCGACTAAGGAGCTCGACAATGTTGTACGTGATTTGGGCGGCACCGAATTGGTGCCCGGAAGCTCGCTAACAAACCTCGACTAGGTGATCACTGTACCAAGAAGTTTATTGGTCTGGCACTGCGGAGTTTCACACTCACAATCAGACAGAGCCTTATCTTCGAAAGTCTCTGATGATGGGTTCTGGTGAGAATGTGAAACGCCAGGTCAACTGAATTCTTGGTCAAACGGTCTCATTTTATTATTCTGGGCTGATTTCTGGAACTCGCCTATTTGATTCTAGTGGAAACTTCGAGTGCGCTAACGAGATCACCCTGTCGCCCAAAATGATACTGATCTGACGCAGTAGCTCAAACAATAGTGGGCGTGCAGGAAATTTATCAGCACAGCCAGCTAGAGCTGTACAGGGCGAGCGAGGAGTAAGGACCTGACAAATGTTGTCTGAGAAATATCTTTTGGGTGAATGGCTCTGTTTCTGTCTCGAATGCGATGACACGCACCTGCTATCTCCAAAGCGCGAGGATATCATCCCGGGTAAGTTGGTTGGACTAACGGAATTCAGTGCAGTTGCCCCATCTTTGACGCCACAAACCAACCGAAAGCAATGAAGAGATCCATTCGAAAACTGGTTCAGCGAAGTCTGTTGGAGGATGATGATGATGATGAGGAGGAGGAGGAGGAGGAGGAAGAAGAAGAAGAAGAAGAAGAAGAAGAAGAAGAAGAAGAAGAGGAAAAAGGAGGTCGAGGGTAGGTCGAAAACAAGAGGTCGGAATTGGTAAGTGGGTAAAACCATCCTTAACGCACTGTCAAGGGTAGACGATTTGGAATTAGCTGGAAGACGTGCAGCCACAGCCGCTGCTGCCGCGCCCGTCAACCTTCTCCGCTTCAGTCCGGCTAGCCCACCAACACCGGCGGCCCGATGAACAGCGGCACTGGTCGAAAGCCCCACCGGCACCACGAATTCCAAGAGAGGCAGTGACAGCTGCAGAGCGCTTCAAGGGACTACTCGTGGAACTCATTGTCGCACGTCCGTGCCGGTCGACATCGAACTTGAAAGGACTGTGTAGGGCAAGGACGGAAGGGTCAACAGCAGTGGTGCAGAGAACGGTGGCAGCGGGTGGAGGAACAGAAACGGCAGGGAGATCCTCCTCAGTCATCGCTTCAGGTGAGTAGCCCCACGGAGTGACCGCGGCGCTTGTCAGGAAATTGACCAGCGACTCGTCCTCAGCCATGCTTGGCCACTGCGCTGAACTGCCCTCCGCGGGGAGCGTGTGATCGCCAAGGAGGGGCGCATCCTCGAACCGCGGTGGTAACCAGAGCTGGAGAGTCGAAAGGAGAATGGAAATGCTTTTGTTGAACGAAAATTGATTAATTTTTTGTTAAATATTAAAAAAGAAGTCATTTGAGCGTGAAAATAACGACTGGTTTGTTCCACTTGTCAGTAGAGAAGGCGCGACGAAAGTACATTTAACTGGAAACATTGACTACAGTCAGCAGGAACACGGCATAAGACCGGAAGAGCTTCCCAAGGTGATTGAAAGTTCCAGTTGCGGATTAAACACGTATGAATAGAATTTACCGTTGGCTCCGCCGGTGTAAAACCATACAAAACACCCCGCGAAGGTGAATAACTCAGCGCTATGAACGCCTTTAAAACATGAGTGACGGTCGAGAATTTGTTGCCCAGCGTCTAGTTAATTCAATCTCATTTATAAACGGTCTTCTCCAAGTATTGCGTCGGAATTCAGAAGGCTATTACAGGGCTCAAAGGTGTACTGGTAAATAACGAAGACTACATCAGAACTGCAACGCACGTGTCTCAAGACGAAATTGGATTAATAGCTATATAGTGCGAAAAGCTGTTCTTTTAACGAGGATCGTCACAGGTGAAAAGGTGAATATATTTAGGTAAGAAGTCTGAAATTGGTTTAATTGTCAGTTTTGACACAAAGGGTTTATTCCCTAAGTTTATTTTACAGGAAACTACACAATAATTAAAAAAGAGCACTAAACTATGTGGTATTTAGATGCAAAACAAGTTGACGACTATAGGACTTCTTGAAACATGCCTGGCTAGACTGTAATTTCTATAAGTTGATTCAGAACTTCCTGTCATATGAGCTGCGAAAGCACTTTTAAAAAACATGCATGCCAAGGACCTCGTACGCATTAATATGCAAGAACGCAGGTTGTTTTTTAAAAAGGACAGGGATAAAGAACTTTTAAAATTAAAACACCGAATGCCAGAAAAACTTCCTGACGATTTTTTTACGGTAAAATTGATCAACGATAAAGCAACCAAAAATGACATATAGAGCTTTGCGATTTTTTCAGAGTGATGTCCTCGTAGGCAACTCGAAAGTCAATATAAAGCCAGCGTGAAGCAACGCACAAAATTAACCCGACACCGCATGCTTACAATTACTGCGAACCCATCACAGCAGACCAGTCACACTTCGCAATTATGATCAGTAACATGCACTTTAGGGCATGAAATTTGTAGGTCAGGTACCTGTAATACGCGAAAGAACTGAGAAGCGTGAAGAAAGAGAAGGGTATTCTTTGAGTTAACCCGAGTTTTTCGGTGTGGCATAAGTAAATCAACGAGGACAATGATGGAATATTGAATCTGTTCGAAGGCTCTAAATAAACTATTTTTTCAACTGCTCGACTCCTCTTTATTTTAACCTTTAACCATTCACTTTAAGCTAGGATTAACTGAGGGTTGAAAAGGATTCACAGATCATGACAACAATCAGTGATAGGATGCTCTCGTAAAAACCTACAGCAGATTGCCTAACGCATGAAATGTCGAAATCATAATTTTAGGTAGAAGCGGGGCAGGCATTTTAAGGTTTTAGTCCTGTTTGTTGCATTGAATGGATGCACTAAAATCTGTTTGATAATAAAGAGTTCACTTCAGATCGGTTTATTGGTGGAAAAACTGAGCTACATGGGGCGAAATCCGACGTTTCTTGCTACCCAGGAATTTTCCTACGCTAGTAAAAGCTACGGAGGAAAGCATTAATATAAGCCGGAAAATTTTGAAATATATCCCTTCGGAAAATGGAAAATTTCGTTTTGTTTTCACGAAAATCAAGTAAATGCATATTTGAGAGATCACATTGTTTTCGGAAAAAAACAAGGGCAGGTTCAGTTAAAAAAATTAAGTTTTGCAAATTAATGATGATTTGTACAAAAAAGCCGCAATAAACCTGTGTGAATTTACTTTGTTTTACCAAATCGATAATTAGGACCTTAAAGACGCAATGAAACGCCACCACCTTTCGCTTTCATGGCACACACGAAGCCTATCAAGGCAATTTTGGTCTGCAGTTGACTATAAATGAATAAGGAAACTTGAAACGCAAAGGGCAGAAGATTGACATTGCATTGCAAAATCTAAGCATAAAATCGGCCACTCTCTGGTGCATTTGAAATCTTAGAACTAGACTGAGAAGAAAGCAAATATATCGAAAAACGCTCCAATAGAAATAGAGAACAGAGCTCTTTGATCTTCTATACTTTGAAGTGAAGTCGAAAAACTGGTCAAACATTCTCAGTTTTTCCTTGACTTCACCTTGGAAAAACGGTAATTATGCAGACATTCGACAGCTTAACATCTAATTAAAGCGTTTGCTTTAAAAAAAGGTAACTTATTATAGAAAGTTTTTTAAACTAATTATAGGCATATATTTTCCCTGCTTTTGCTGTGGACATAATTTTTCAGACAGTGAGTTTTCATGTTTGATTTAAGCTACAAATTCGGCCCAGACGGCCATCTGCATCATAAGGAATGGCCAAAAATTCACTACTTCGATAAAGGTTTTTAAGAAATACCTTATTTTGAAGGTTTTACTAAACACATCGAACGAAATCTATATTTATGGGAAGTCGACTGAAGACACTGAAAATCGTACAGAATTCACCATATTTTCAGAGACGATCTGAAACTCAGCGTAATAGAAAACCCGAAAAAAATATCAACAAATTTAACAATAGAAATCGTACAAAATGGTACGTTTATGATTCCACCTGACGATTCTATTTAAATTTATTAGTCAGTGTCCGGCCAGTGAACATGTGAGCTTATGAAATATTATATTCCTGTGACGTCCCTATCAGCGCAATCAACAGAAAATCTGTTTGCCTTGATTAAACGCATCTAAGACAATGTACACGCTGAAGAAAACTGCTAAATCTCGTGAAACGGTGTTGGAATATACACTCGCGTGTTAGTCTGCTTGATGACGTTCATACTTTACGTTGCGCTTAATCTAGAGGAATATGTATGTGCAAAACTCTGAAAAAGACAACTTTCAAAAGTAATTCTACTTTTGCTACTTTATTAATCGTTTGGCATTTAAAACTTTAGTTTACTCAACTAGGTCGATTTTTCACCTTTTCATAATATCTACCTTTTCTAAAAAAATTAGTAGTTCTAGACAAGGCGATATTAACTTGTAAACCACAATAAGCCATATTTTTCCTAACGATCGATTCTTTAATAATGTCAAACCATGGTTGAGGTGGCCTGCGCTGATTTCACGTAACGGGCCGTAACTCATGAAATTTATAAGATTTCATGAGTTAGAACAACTAATGTGGCAGACTGACTTGCACAACTTTGAAGAGGGTTGATGTCATGTAAAACAACAAAACTCGAGGTTCTATTGCAGAGAATCGGAAAAGAAACTGCATACCGGGAGCCTCTGGAGATCGAAGAGTGGGATGTCATGGACACCCGGCTCCGGAGAGGAGGAGAAGGCACCTACGGCATCGGCGACGCATTCAGCACTTGACAGTGGTTTAAAGGAGATTATGTCTGGTGTTTCTGATACTAGTCTATTGAATTCCTCTGCCCACTGTTCGACGTCAAAATGACCCACCTCCCAGAGTTCCATGTCGGTAATACCCATTTCGTTGGCAAGGGTGTTCTTTTCGGTACAAAGGCCTGTCTGATGATGCGAGGAGGGCACGGGGGCCCAAAACTCGCAACCATCAAGTGCGTGGTGGTCAACCTGGTCGTCTGTCAGGTCGCGAGTAAGGGAGGAGTAGTTGTCCGAAAATGCTCGGCTCTCCCAGTACCGATGGTGCGGGTAGCGAGAACAGGTGCTGCAGTCGTGGAACTCTGCGGTCATAGCCATGTTCTCAGCCAAGGATGAGTACAGAGCCTGGACATCTTGGGGCGCTTCGTGCATCTCGAAAGCTTGGTTAAGCTAAGGAGAGGGAGAGAGAGAGAGAAGGGAGAAATGGTAAAAAGCGGTTTGTTTGGGTAGTAAATCACTGGAAACGGACACGCAAACAAGGGCCTCATAACGAATGGGTCAGCGGCACTATTATCAACAAGAGCGGACAAGAAGCGAATAACTGTCGGAAACCGAAAAAAATTAGGTGTCAGTAGTAGACACTTATAAGCGAAAGGTGGCCTATGAAAAGGACCTCGAGGCTTCATCGGCAGAAGGACTGGACAGTCATACCCACTCCAATGCGGGAATCAATTCCTTCCAGTCAGAAGACGGAAAAACGCGATGGGTGAATTGCTTTCATTTTCGACTTTGAGCGTACATGCACTCAGCGAGGTTCTCGAAAGTGGATCACCAGGACGCTCTGAAAAAAGTTGACTGAACAGGAGACAATGCCTCCAAGAGGAAGATAGTGCTGTCGCCTACGTTAAATTCTAGACGGCCGTCGAGAGAACTGCAGAGAAGGCCCATTTTCCTATGCAAGCGTAGCGAACTGTGAATAAAGGATAAAAGCAGAGCCACGCGCAGCCATCGTAACAATGGATGCCCACAGAAGCGTTCAAGGACTTCCTGTGCGCAGAGCCCACAAAGAACGAGCACAAAGAAGCTTGCTTCCGGTTTACCCCGGGAGATTGAAAAAGTTGAAAACTTATTTACTGAACAAACAGACGGCTCAAGGAAATGGGAGAACAAGAGCAGTAACGATCGCCTCTAAACACTAACCAAAATCACCGACTGTGCGTATACGTGTAGAAAGCAACACACTGTTTAAGCTGTGATAGGCGTATTCTCGAAGAGGCGCTTCCACCTGGATCTGACAAGTTTGCACAGAGGAATGCGTATGCATAGTTATTTTCAGCTAAGAGTTACTTTAGCTGTTTTTCGGCAAAAGAATCAGCTCCTATTGAAAACGAGCATTCATTTCAAAATGGTACCTTATTTTCTTCTAGTACAGGAAAAGTTGATTTAAGAACCCTATATCTGAATGTACGTGGGGTACGGCCTTGTGTTCTGGAAAACCAATAAACGTGCGAATACCAAATATTCCACTATGCTTGGCGAAAAAACCAAATTGAGTGTCCCGCTTTGCCTTACAACTGCAATCCTGGCTACCTACAAGTTATCGGACAAAAGATCTAGAAAGAATAGCCACGGAAATTAAGATGATTTCAATTGCTATTTCTGACTGACAAGTCTGTCTTCAGGCGCGCAAACTCTAATCCAGGTGGACTAGGACATTAAGTTTAACACTCCAACACTGAACAACAGACTGCCATCACGTCGGATGCAAGGGAAAAAGTCTGCAAGATATAGGTGGCACGCAAACGACCAGATTGCACTCGTTCTTGACGCGACGGTGCAATCAGTGAAAATGGAAAAATGTGTTTGCCGGATCTGCACTTGGGATACTGGCAGTTGATGACGACAAATGAGTCCGAAATGGCCATTGCGGGCAAAATGTGTGCTCAATTAGAGAGACCGTGAAAAAAATCTTGCCTTATGCAGACAGATGAAGGGATAAATTTGAAGAAAATAGCAAGTATCGAACCTTTTTATGGGTAATAGTAGAGAATAAGTTGATAAAGGAAAGAGTCATAAGGAAAGGCTTCATACACGGTATGTTTACCCAGTGAAGCTGTTCTTCAGCGTGATTCCTCCCCTAATAGGTACTAATC
This sequence comes from Schistocephalus solidus, assembly GCA_017591395.1. Taxonomy (NCBI): domain Eukaryota; kingdom Metazoa; phylum Platyhelminthes; class Cestoda; order Diphyllobothriidea; family Diphyllobothriidae; genus Schistocephalus; species Schistocephalus solidus. The sequence continues at coordinate 59,122 of WEDG01003419.1, read as the reverse complement.
AAGAATCAGAATTAGAATATGTCATCTGAACTGCAAAAATGAAGTCCAAAGTAGATAGCAGTAATTAAGCGGCAACCACTCTTTTAATATCGCATACGGTTGCTACGATATGGCCTTCAGCTCTTTTCAATACATGCCAGCAGTGTTCATCCAACTACACCTGAAGTAAACGTTCCTCAAAATCTCGATCCTGCTGTCTAATTAAGTCCTCACAATTTGCTCAATGGTTAGTGTTGGACTTCTGATCAACGAGTCGCGGGTTCGATTCTCGGGTGGTGCACTACCTGGAGTTGGTATGGCTGGCTGACGACGGCTAATAAGCAAGAAATGGCCATTCCAGACTCCCTTGTCTTTGCCTGCAATATTTATCTGCCTATCCCATTACTAGCAGCTGTGCGGCTGCTGGCGGGGCTCGAGAGTGAGCCTCAAGGCAGAGCGAAACGAGTGAGTTCCGTTAGTGATCGGTGAGCGTTCATCAACGAATGCATTATGTTTTTGCAGATATAAACTACTTTCAAATTTGACGAAGCTTTAAATTACAGTGGCGTCTTCCGTTTAACTCACAATCATGGAAGAGTTGGTTCCCCTTTTTTACTGATTAAACAGACTGGCAACCATTTCTTCTACACCACATACCGGTCCACGGACCGGGACGGTTTGTCGAAGGCTTTCTTGTTTATTAACATCACCAGCCCGTCGAACTTGCCGAAAGATTTTTCCTCTACTAAAAGATAATGTCGGAGGAGATATCGTGATGCCGCCGCTTCTTCACTGCGCAACACTTCAGTATAAGACCCTTGTAAAAAGATATACTGAAGAAGGAACAAAAATAAAGGTAGGACTCATGCTGTAATATCACCTGTTCTTCTCTACTAGGTTTTGTTCCGTCTATAACCCAAAGAGCTGAAATTGGCACGATAGAAGGAGATCAAAACCCACCAGAGGTTCTGAAAGAGGCTCCCGATTCTGGAAAAGGGAGGGAGAATCTGAATCATCCTCACACTCCTCCTCCTCCTCGTCCGCATTTTCCTCTTCCTCCTCAGCGTCGAGTTCTTCCTCCTCCTGCTGGTGCGGCGGCGGCCGTACCCCGTAGTTATCCGAAGCTCGTACGTCAGAGATGGAGGGGCGGCTAAGGGCGGATTTTGATCCCCGAACAGCTCGTCGATGCAGCCTCGTTAAGAGTTCCTGCACAACGTTGGGCTGCACACGGGCCAGCAGCTGCGACCGACGCGCGACAGCGCTGGCACCGGAGACAGCGGCTGTCTTCGCTGCAGTAGCCGGAGACGCAGTCATAAAGACCGATCCGGGCAGTAAACGAACTGCGGCTGTCTCTGAGAGACAGGCCTCTATGCTGCCACGGGTGTCCGATTCGGTTACCAGACGGTACACCTGAAGGAGGGCAGGTGGCGGCGGCGACATGGTAGATGGGCTTTGTTTCACTGTCGACATGAGAGATCTCGCGGACGGTGAGTGGGCGTCTACAAGGCCGTTAAGGGCCCAGGTCCGCAGCCTGATAAGGTAGAAGGTAAACAAACGTACGAAGAGCGGGTGAGACTATGTGGGCAGATTGAGTATGATTAAGGCATAGACCGAGTGTTAGTCTGAGTAAGGGGATAAAGGGTAAGCATATCTTGTATGACCGCCTAAACAGGACATGCGAATAGAAACGACCCATAATACATGGGGCTCCGTGCTAACTTCCAAGGAAATCATGTTTCAGATTAAGGTGAGGTTTAAGTTTGAGGTTTAGGTTGAGAGCTGGGGTTAGGGTCATGATAAGGCCAAGGCTTAAGGTTATTATCGTGTTGACTGTTGGGTTTAGGTTAAGAGTAGGGTTAAGTTTAAGGAAACCGTTGTTTTATGTTAGGGTTAGTGTTAGCATCAAGACACGGGTAAATTTACCCCTGCGGAAATTTATCTCAAGGTCACGTACTGCAAGTGAGCGGGGCGGTTCCTATTCCCGTGTCTTTTTTAGGGGAATGGGAGGTATTTTATCATCGGGGTCACGAATGCATAACCTGGCTCCCGGACATAAAAGTGTGCTAGTAAACACTGAAAAAGACTCGCTTGGCAGACCGTACGTTGCGAATGAATCGATGAGTTCCCCGCACGATTTGATTCGATTTCTGCAAACAATAAAGTTTATGCACAACCTGAAGGGTGAACAACACCACACGGGCTGCGATAAAATCAGCATTCTAAACAATGTATAAACGACGACCGTGTTTCGAGTTACAAACGTTCTCACCTACATCAGGGCGCCCTCAACGCCAGGTCAGCACAAGTTACATTGACTGCTTTATGCTTAAGCAGCATTTGAGAAGTTAACTGTCTCCGGGGCCATTAGTATTAAGTTGGAAATTACGTAGAGAGGAAAGGGAAATAGCTACACTTGCGAGATTTGTGGGTGCCTGCAACTACAGTGGGCATAGTTTTGCAGATACTTTCACACAAGGCGCGAAAGGAGTGAAACAAATGCTTATAGTTCATCGCACACATCATAGATTCATACCGTAAAGGCAGAAAAGTGCCTTCACACATAATTGCAAGTGAAGTGAGAGCAAAACAGGTTTGATAGGTGGGAGGGAGAAAGAGAATTATGTAACTGTGCGCTCCAATGATGTCAGAACTTCGCGTACGTAAAACATTAACGCATGTGGATATTGGAGGGAAAGCTGCCCTGGAAACCAAAACCACGAAAGCAGTGGTGGAATTCGTAAGGAACGAGCGAGAGACCATTGCACACATCACAAAATCACGTAAACTCTCCAGGTATGGGGCCCTTAAATTGGCTGGCGGCTGACATTCGCGCGACAACAGAAACAAATGGAACCTGACTGGAACGAGAATTTTATTCACCTGACGTCTTGGATTTATGCTTGAAGCCATCATCAGAGACAACGTCAGACACGGGTAAATCATGCATAAGGCGTTGCAACATGTATAGGATGCAGTCGCGATGCTACCACGTACCGAAGACGATTAACGGCTCCCCCTTGAGCGAGGATGGTTGCTCGTTGGTGCGATACTCAAATGACTACCGTCATTCGAGTAGTTAAGCTCTAAATTTTCCTCACCCGTTTTGGATGTTGACGTAAGGATTGATCGGCTATCTGGCTACCCAAAACCCACGTTGGAAACAGTGTTTTCGTCTGCGCGCTCTCCAAAGCGGCTAATTACTTTGGTCAAACTAAGTCCCAACACTGAATATTGGGTGGGTAGGGCAGTAGACCTATTAATATACTGGGGGCCCATGAACCATGAGTCAAGCAGCTTGCCCTTCTTAGGAGAATTTGGCTCCCTGCGAACTTAAGTGCGTCGCAGGGTCCCGTCGAATGAGCCACGACTTGAGATTTGGCGTCACTTCTCCACACTGCTGCCACGTGTTCGGCCATTCGCGTCCAGTGTTTACTCAACTGCTTCCTCGGACTCACATTTTTACTTGTATTGGCAAAGATTGCCTCATTTATTTTTGTTCTTGATGAAGTTACAAACTCACACTTGGTGAGAAATAAAGGGCCATGGCGGCCAAGGGGCCTAGTTGTCGTCGGATTATGCAAATACCGGTTCTGACGGCTGTGTTGAGGAAAAAATTTGCCTTGGTTGGGCGAAGCGCTGATTGGTTAGACCTCCTAATGGACCATTTGAGAAAACGCAGACGAGGTTAGTTCCCGAACGTAACGATTACCGACGAAAATTGAGTGTGCGATGGAATGCTAGATTCCGCTAGGACGGGCTAACACAAAAAAACGCATGCGTCACGACGAAAAGGGTAAGCAGCTGCAACAAATTGTTGGTCAAATTTCTACCTCAGGATTGGGTGCTGGTGGTCATGGAGTTTATATTAGGTGGTGATTTCAGGACCTTTCATTGGCGCATGGTCCCATGGCAACAGAAAGATGATGGTTAAAAGAGAAGGAGGTAGAAAATTATGCCTTCTTTAAATTTTAAGCTTGAGTAAAGGTCATCATTCACGTGAAATGTTTATTTATAAAGCATCATGTCCTTCCTTTTATTAATGCTGTTCTAATCAAAATAAATCGGAAATCGAAAGTTTTTTTACAAAACGACGGTACCTTTTCTTTGAGCAAATAAGTGAAGGAAAGAATGTTTTCGAGCAGCTTAGGGTTAATTAAACTCGGGTAGTGGTCTACGGACTAGGATGACTATGCATGACCAGCTGAAGGTGAAGTGAGCTAATGCATTCAAACTGGGGTAGAGAAAAAATAACGCGGTGACAACCAACTAGCCTGTTTCTTGTTAAAAGGTCAGCTAACTGCCTAAGACACGTTAAAGAGAGCAACTAGGAATAAAATTTTGACCACCGTAATTTGGACAACCGAGCTTCTGGTGCGTTACGACGTATTTCGGTCACGAAATCCAACTAAAATCCACCAGGGACGAACAAATGCAGACATCGTAAGCTAACGTTAAAACCAATCTAAAGTCTAATATTCATAAAAGATGAGGCATGACTTCCGGATGAGAAGCCGAGAAAGAGATCTCAGGGAAATTTATTTAAACCATTCGTTGCCCGGCGTTTCTGGTCATGATGGCGACTATGTCGTGGAAACTGGCAGAAAACGGCAGACTCGTCTGCAAGAGCAGCACTTGAAAACGCCGAAACTTGATCCCAAAACTGAGATCTAAAGGCATAACAGATAGACCGGTCCTATGTTCAAATTCCCATGAACCAATATTCTAGGGTAAAAAAGACAAGCTAGATGCGCAGGTTGAAGGTATCAATTTAGGCAAGCACCATATATGCGCCTGATTTACCACCACAGACACAAGAATAGAGTGCCGGCGGTGGACATGATGAGATCAGCAGTGAGGTCGAACAAATTCAATCTGAAAATCATCTCAATCCGAGTGGAAGCTGATGTCATGTCCTGCAGTCATCCTACACGACAGGACAAAAACCTTAGCAAACTGAATCTGCCTACCGACTTAATTTCGGGTTGGACAGCGCATCAGCCGGTGGCGGATAGTGAAACGGTTCTCCATGATAAATTACCGAGAATGAAGAGGCTGTCAGATGAATAGTCGTAGATCAGTAAAGGAGGTTGTTCGCTCGCCAAAATCATGGTTTTATTCGTGCAAGCTTTGGAACTCTTACTGGAGCCCACCGTCAAAGATGAAAGCGGTAACAAAAACAGTCAACAGTTATAAGGGATAGAGGTCATTCATGCACCAGTGAAGTTAACCGGAGTTGACTGCGCAGGGCTCTGTATGCCGGCTGCAGACCGATAAATCGATTGACCGCGGTCCAGATTTCAAGGAATTCTCGGCTTATCTTGCTTCTGACGTGGGCAATTATCGTAGTGTCTGCAGGAATAAACGCGTGACCCGTTTCGTAGGTGTGGGCAGCCACTTGTGATAAATCGTCACCCCGTCTCACTGCCAACGTCTGCTTACCTCTATTCGTAGATCAAGCAGCCAGCTAGAACATCAGCAACCTATAAAAAATACCCGAAGCCATTGCAATATGGCCACTGTTGCCCACTATTCCATGCGGTCATGGACCTATGTTTTGCGCTTCTTGTGGGAATTGTCGACGGGAGAGAAGAACTGAGAAGAGCCGAACAATAAAAATTGCCATCTGAGAAGCCATCCAACAGAAGGGCGAGGAACAATGAAAACTGTAAAGAGTCGAAACAAGAAAAGTTAAGGCGACCTAGACAACTACCTGGATCGTTCGAGTTGATTTTTTTTGCAGTACAGTTTCTGACAACAGATCACACAAGCCAAAAGAATCCAGGTAATAAACTCGTTCCTGATAGAAGAGTTGTGCTTTCGTGTCAAGCTTCTTAATCGCCTCGAAAATAAATGTGCGAACTTAGAGTAAATCCTGCGGAATAAAGCTTTTCGGACTCAGTCTGAAAGTTCATGTGAAAATTTGAGTTACAATTAATCAGGAACTGTGGATTAACGGAATCTATCACAGCTGCAACATGGGGTGGTATAGAATGAATGAAACACGTGTCTGGACTTTTAGTTAGCCCCCATACTGACGGTATGGTTAATTATTCAACAAGTATATTACAATTCCACTATAGCAGGAGTCCTTATCACCGGAGTAATAAAGTCAGCTACATAGTGATGTAACGACGATGAGTACTGATAGAGAAACGAATGTGTACATCTTTCTACCGTGAAGAGTACCAAACTGACTGCTTTTCAATTTCCTGCAAAATTAATCACTAACTTGTAGTAAATCACTTTATGCTGTGGTCTATAGGCGCAGAACGACAGATGAAGTAAATAGCTGGGATAATGGGATAACGGCATAATATTCATAGTATACAATAGAGATGCATGATATATCATACTGCCAGCAAGGTACTAGCTGAGGGACACGGGGGTAAGCCGGACCCCTCACAGCTGTGTTAAACACCGAAATAATATCGGTAAAATTCGCGGCTGTTGTGCGAAATTTGAAGGCCAGGTACAAGAAGCAGTTGCGAAGAAGGAGACACAATCACTAGCTTTATTAGCCTGACGTTTCAGATTCTCACTCGAATCCATCATCAGATACAGGGTCAGATTTGCATATTGGATCGCCCAGAAGTTGCAGCATTTATAGGATGAAGTTACTAGACCACTACATGCCTATCAACATTGGCAGTTCCCGAGTGCATCGCAGCTAGTTGCAGGTGGTGTGATAGTTTTCTGACCGGTCAGTCTGTTTGTCAAGATTATCGGTGCCCACGCTCATCGCATATGGTGCGATGATGGCAAACAGTCGAGTTGCTGACGGCCGGATTTCGTCATCCATTTGAGTTCTTGGGTAATTGGGCTCGCCGACATTGGCACCAGGAGCAGTAGCCACCGCGTGTTCTCCGCGTGGCAAACTACTTTGCCAAGGCAAAGTCTCAACACTGAATATGGAGTCGGCAGGTTGTTGCGCTTGTTGATTGATTGATTTCCGGAAAACCATGACTCGAGCAGTTTGCGGCTCACAAGGTTGTCACCTCTAGCAACACTTCCGGCCTCATCAAACTTGTATGTATGCCCGGGTCCCGTAGAATGAGCCGCGACTTGGGAGCTGGCGTCGTTCGTCCTCACTGCTGCTGCATGCTCAGCTATTCGCGTTTTGAGTAGTCTTCCAGCTTCTCCGACATATTTGCTTTGCCCTCAACTGCACCAGCCCCGATAAACGACCCCAGATATTCTCGCCCTGGCAGTGGGTCTTTTGGCCTCATGATCTGACGCCTTATGGTTGCCTCCGGTCTGCGTGCAACTCCAATGCCAAGGGGTGTGAGAAGGCGGCTGACGGCTTCCGAGAGATTCTTCACGTATAGTAGAGCCCGCTGTTATAACTCAATATTTATGTCATGTTTGTCGCCTTTCTAAATACTTTGGTTTTTAGGCCACCACAATCTTTGCGGTAGACGAGGACATCAAGAAAGGTCAGTTGGTGGTTTCCTCTTCCTCGATCGTAAATTTTATGTCCGGGAAGATAGCGTTGAGATGTTATTTGAATTCCAGCACCTGATCCCGCAAAGATTGTGGTTACCTAAAAACCAAAGTATTCAGGAAGGCAAAAAACACGACGCAAATACTGCGTTACAACAGTAGACACTCAGTAAATCACAAACGCAGGTGCGTAAAGGCACTATACCAGCGTGTGAAGACACACTGCAGTGAACAGGAAGACAAGGTTGCCGAATTACAATATCTTCGACGGATGTTTGAAACGAAAGGTTACCCGCGCAACTTCGTCAACCGGTGCCTATGCAAACGAGACGAGACAAAATCCAGCCGTACGTGAAGAAGCTCTCGGAAGCCGTCATCCGCCTTCTCACACCCCTTGGCATTGGAGTTGCACACAGACCGGAAGCAAACATAAGGTGTCAGATCATGAGGCCAAAAGACCCACTGCCAGGGCGAGAATATCTGGGGTCGTTTATCGGGGCTGGTGCAGTTGAGGGCAAAGCAAATATGTCGGAGAAGCTGGAAGACTACTCCAAACGCGAATAGCTGAGCATGCAGCAGCAGTGAGGACGAACGACGCCAGCTCCCAAGTCGCGGCTCATTCTACGGGACCCGGGCGTACATACAAGTTTGATGAGGCCGGAAGTGTTGCTAGAGGCGACAACCTTGTGAGCCGCAAACTGCTCGAGTCATGGTTTCCCGGTAATCAATCAATCAACAAGCGCAACAACCTGCCGGCTCCATATTCGGTGTTACGACTTTCCCTGGGCAAATTAGTTAGCCACGCGGAGAACACGCGGTGGCTACTGCTCCTGGTACCAATGTCGGCGAGCCCAATTACCCAAGAGCTCAAATGGATGACGAAATCCGGCTGTCAGCAACTCGACTGTGGGCTATCATCGTACCACATGCGATGAGCGTGGGAAACGATAATCTTGACAAGTAGGCTGGCGCACAGCAACGGCATGACAAATGCATATTGCAACTATCACACCACATGCAATTAGCTGCGATGCACTCGGGAACTGCCAATGTTGATAGGCATGTAGTGGTCTAGCAACTTCATCCTATAAATGCTGCAAATTCTGGGCGATCCAATATGCAAATCTGACTTTGTATCTGATGATGGATTCGAGTGAGAATCTGAAACGTCAGGTTAATAAAGCTAGTGATTTTGTCTCCTTCTTCGTGTGTCTAGTGTCTCATGCAACCAGGAAAAGTACCAAAAACGCTAACAGTACGAGCGGCAATGTTAACATTAAATAGTGAAGATGAACGAACTTGGTGCGTAGGCCGTCGACAACCTCTATGCGCCAATCCGCATCCAGGACAACAACGCGGGTGTCCGGCCCGGCCCTAAGAGCAGCCAAGCTGAGACTGGGGGCACGTGCATGAACCAGAACGAGGAGGGGACCGTGTGAGCCGAGCGGCCAATTGTTCACGCGTTCCAGACAGCTGTTCAACTCCGCGGTCGTATCCAGGTGATCTGAGGGCAGACGGAGGTGAGAAAAAGCACTGAATACGGGATGGGATGTGAGCCAGGCCTGGAGAAGATCGAGGCAAGTCGTTCGGTGGGCCACGAGGAGAATGCACCGCGGACGCCAGGGTACACGCGAGTGGTACACATTGTTTTGGGTATCGTGGTCGCTGACAGGCGGTGGTGACTCACCTGAAATTAGGTCTTTCAGGAGGTTTTGCAAAGCCACCAGCTTACCTGAAGGAACGAAGGGAAATGAGGTGTGCTAGGGGTAAGTACAGTATAATAGATCGAAGATATCTTCATGAAAAAAGTCTTTCTAGCACCAAACGTAGTAAAACAATTAATACCTTCCGGGTGTTCTGAGATAAAAATGGCTTTAAACAATGCAAAGCAAAGCACGTGTACAAATTACTAAATTGGCAAAAATAAGGTCATTACGGCTACAATGCGCAGTGCAGGTGACGCTTAAGTAGCGGCAAGGGAAGGAGAACTAGACTTACACTGAGATTAAATAACTGATAAATGCCAGCGTGGACATCTGGCAGGGAGACAACGCGCCTATCCCAGCCGGTTCCTTCTAAGCTCAGAGTCCGTTATCCTATCTGTCAGAGATGGGCGCAGGTTTGGCTTACAAGTGCTTTAATCAAAACTCTTTCAGCAAAATTCTGGACAGGAGTTGGAGACATTGAGTTGGTGAAAGCTATTTGATGTTTCTAGAACAGCGGTAAAGGCCAAATGTTCAAGGCAGGCCAAAGGTGTGGTATGTCGTCAAGGCATAAAAGTCCATCTGGTGGCCTGGAAGGAGTTAACAGTCTACCTTGTTCATTTTCGTTGCGAGTTAAGATTAGCCCTGGTAGATGGAACCAGCCAGCTAACATTCATCGCGAATAACTACTTAAAATAAGATATATGCTGGTTACAATTGCCACGGACGCGATTAAAATTTTTAAATTCATAGAACTACCGTAGAATTTCACAGGGATGGTTTATTTTCTAAGCCAAGGCATCGGGAAATTATTGTGATGGAAGCGCCGAAAAAAGGTGACATGCTTATTCTATGAAGGACCTCAGCACCTGGTCAGTCTTTTGTGCATAACATACATCATAACATTGAAACTCTGCGGTCTTGGAGAAGAGTAGCCCTTCGACGAACATCATAATTTTGTTGCAGATCATGTAATTGCATATTGAAAATTGTCGTAAGTTATCCCTGAATCTCCTGAATCTCGGAGTCCCTGCAGAGATTAAATTCCACTACTAAGCGTCGACAGATGCAACCCTGCGACAAGCAGGTGATCTAAAGGATAATTCGTGAATGGCAGTGGTCGCAAACTTGGTGACAAGACCACGACGGGGGAGACAATGGCATCGGGGTTCGTTACCTGTTTCAGAGACATACTCACACAACGTCGAGTTAAACAGAGTACGCACCGCATGTCCTCAACAGATGGCCCACTCATTCTGCATACCGACCGCTGACCTTCCCATGACCACTAATAGCAAGCATTACCGACTATACAAGGACACAGACCCGGATGAACGACGGCCAGCCATGAATTTAGCTTTATGAGAATAAACATGCACGATCCTCCTAAGTTTAAGACAGGAACTTGTTGCATCACACAAGATTCTTTTCTTCGAAAGTACACCATAAATGTCAGGCGTGCTCGTAACCAGCCTACTAACTACTTTCAGCAGCAGTCATTGGATAAGAATAAAAACATTGCGGCTCGGCCTTAACACAACGTATAATTTGCACTAATGTTAAAGACTGCCCACAATAGTTCTGTAAACGTCGTAATCAAACTTCTAAACTGGTTTAGCTGGAGGCGCTGGTGGAGTTGACTTTTTAAAGGACGGTGCCTCGAGTGCACTGTACCATGAAATGACTATAGATGTTGTGTTAATGTGAAAAACGAACTGTCAGTGCAAGGATCACAAAATGTAGTGACAATTTGAACGGTCAGGCGGTTATGAGGATTATTTAATAATTTATAACCAGCAAATTATGAATTCTGAAGCGCCAATCGGCTAGGAAAAAGTGTAAATATAGTGCTCAAATGTTCAAAAATGTGGGAATATTCAGATTCGTAGCACTTTTGTCAAGCCTATATTCGAAAGATCCGAAAAAAGATGTGGCACGGTCCACTTACGCAAGCTCAGCGCCTAACTATGAAGTGTGTTGTAGTTTACACACCAAAAGTCAGGCCTTCCACGCAAAAAAGGCTGTATGTGCCGACTCAGCAGTGCGTTTGCCACACCTGGGATAACTGTAAAGGATTTGTGTGCTAAATATCGACCAATTAAGTTTTTTTTTTTGCAGACTCAAGGCAGATTTTATAAGCTCATTGGACAATTATCGGTACTGTAATTGGATGCAATCCACCAATTGGCTACGACCAATCAAAAAATCGCCAGCTGTAGGCATCGCGTACGCGTTGCTCCGAAAAGTAGACAATGCATCCCTTATCTGGCGCAACGAATAATTTCAAGAAGCCGGGCAGAGAGCGAATATGAGGACATACATTTTATTTATAGTCAGTGAAAAGTACGGATGAAGTTTTGAGATGCAGTTTCAAGATTATGTTAGGTTTGCGAGTGTGATAAGAAAACAGCCCTGAGGAACGCCAAGTTTGCGGCGGAAAGAGGGTTAACCGTTTCGGAGGGGAAAAAGTAAGCTGCTTCGGCAAAGAGACGCGTGTTTGTGTCCCAAAAAGGAACAAGAACATTATACACAGCAGTGGGCAAGGACTTGGCATGCGTACCCGAGGAAGCAGTGAAACTCAAGGCGAAACGAGGGTGAGACGACGCAGACCGGCTTAGCCAGCGCGATGAGGGCAGGAAGGGAAGGAGATATTGCAAGTATGGTCCTATTTTCTCCGCGACAGCCACCAGAAGGGATTGGCAAAAGGAATCGGGAGATTGCACTGAGGGAAGACAGGTTTTCAGAAGGGGGGGCGTGGCGACGACAGAATCGCGAACACACAGTAGGTTTGATAACGCCGATGGACTGGACAGTCAGTAAAAAAAACAGAATCAGCAAGCTGTCTGATCTGTTTATTAAATGAATGATGCCAAAAGGATGTCTGTTCACTTACCCAGTACGGACAAGGTCGTTAAGCTGGTGTCCCACGACATTCCAGATATAATTGTCGTAGTTGTCGTTTGCATTACCAACGGGGGAGTTACAGTGCCTTCCCACAGCTTGGCCGACGCTGGGAATCAGGAGCAACTGGCAGGTCAGCGAAGAGTACCAATCAGAAAAGTCCTTGGGCATGCACATGATCCTTTTCTTCTGGATTACCAGATTATGAGCAACCTGAAATGTGAGGAGAGAGAAAGAGAGAGACGAGGAGAAGGATTTCAGACAATCAGACAGACGGGAATGAGAAACTGGGACTCACCTTAGAATCAGTAGATAACGGGGGCTCATTAGCGGCCGTCATCTCTAATCCATCGGATAAGACCAGTTTTTTCTTCATGGGGGAGGAGTTAAATGCAGATTTGACAACAGGCGGTAAACCTTCCGGTTTCAGGGCTGTAAGGGGTGGGGGGAGAGAGCACACTATAAAATGGCTTCAGGAAGTGCTTTGAACAGCAGAAAGAACGGGGGGAATTGAGGACAGCAAACTCGCCTCTTTGGGTCGCCGAGGCGTAAGCGGATTCCTCCAAAAGAAGCATATCCAACAGCTCACTACTGATAAAGGGTAGTCCCATGGACCGAGAGAGAGCCGAACACTCGGGGTCCCGTTTCACACCCTCAGGCATGGGTTCTTCGTGGTCGTCACCATTGCAGTCTGCAAGACGAATACGTTTGGCCCGAAGCACTGCAGAGTTGAGGGCATCTTTGGCATTTCGGTTGGGATGGCGCTTGAGCACGCCGTTTGGGCGATTCTCGGAGATGGAAAGAAGCAGAGACTGGTCCACCGTCTTCACTACTGAATTCTCTGTCAAGGTCCCAGTTGGTGCCGTTTCCGCGGACGGGCGACCGCGTTCCAAATCCGCCGGCTGTGGCAGCAGCTCAATCAATCGCTGACGCAAGTGCTTTGGTGTGTCGACAGCTGAACAGAGAGATAACGCGCTGGTGAGGAAGAGGGGTTGTTCCTGCTCGGCCCGCAACTGCCGCACCGCGGTGAGGACATCTGAGGTAGTGCAAAAGGACAGTGGATTGCCCCCAAAACCTGCGGCTCGTACGCCTGCTGAAGCTGTCGTCGGCGAAGTAAGTGGAAAACGCAAAGGTCCTGGGGGCGGACTGGCATCTTCGAGGAGGCCCGCGAGGGAAAACTGAAAAAGTTTCGACTGGCTGACAGCGCTGCCGGCACCGAGACAGGGGTGAACGCATGCACCGACACCGGCTGACATGGTGGTCAGAAGGTCGACCAAACTGCCTGACTTTACTGCACGTTCACACCTAAAAGCGGGGACGCAAGTTTGGTTTGTGTAGCCCAAAAATCAGGCGGTTGCGAAGACAGATATAGCTCACAACAAAAAAAACACAGCACTCACGACTTATCTCTCAGGATGAGGTCGTGGAGGACCCTCTGGGGCTCTGAAAGACTGCAAGATACGATGCGTTCTTTGACAAACAAATCCCACTCCTCATCCTCTTCGAATCGGAATATGAACGGATCCAGCATCTGTATGACAGGATGAAAAGGGCTCGCTCACAAAAATGAAAACAGGGAGAAAAGAGGAGACAAAAACGCAAGTTTGTGCTGGCAGCATATAGAGTTGACAGTTCGGGTGGCCAGTGCTCCTGGGAACGTAGCCTTAACGAGTCTTTTGCGGTAGAACTGACAGAATCATACACCCATCCGTGTAAGAACTTCGCAAAAAGTGGACGAACGAAGCTGTACCTTGACCTGGCGGGTGGTCGACCACTACCGCTTGAAGATGAAACCAATTAGATCAACGTGCGCATATTCCAGCTTTAGGCCTACTTATGAAGTAAAACAATATCGTTTTATTTAAAAAAAATTGAAAATTCTTGGGTTGCCACCACTCCCACAGAATTGAATGTTACGTAGCGATTCGGAGATATTTGTCGCTGAGGCTTATCTTTTAGGAAAGCTACTGCAATCTTTCTTATCGGGGGCAGGGGTAAAAGGAAGGGGGAGGTTAGGATAAAAGTGCCGAAAACAGCATCTATATTGGTAGAAAAATAAGACCACGACCGGGCATAGCTTAAATAGTCACAAAACTGGTAACAGCAACTAACCGACACAAGCGTGCTACACACATTGTTTAGCATGATGCAACTTTTGACCTTTCGATAAGGAATGAAATGGAGACTATTTTTTTCTAATGGAATTCCTATTTCTTCCGAGTAGGTAATCATCATTTTAATAAGACCCTCATTCCGGCATGACAATAGTGTCAATAAGGTTGAGTCTGTTTGTTGGCTTAAGTCAGCACGCCCGTCGATGGTGGATAGTGGAACGGCCCTCAGCGATTACGTGCCACGACCTACAAAGGCTCTGGGGTCGGATGAATAAGCAGTTGCAGATCACGCAGGCTTGGCTGGGCACCCCGCTGGTAAATCGGCAACCCCTAAACAAGATTCCACGCCACAGCACTATTACCACATTACGAGTGTTACCCACCATTCAATGAGGTTTCATTCATTCACCGTTGGCGGGCACAATCTCAGAGCCCTAAGCAGGTGAGTCGGTGGGGTGGATGGGAACGTCTACCCTCGGATGCAGGTACTATGGAAAACTATCGATCCCCTAGGCCACCCCATGCAACTCATTTCTAACGAGTTACGGCTCAACCGATTGTTTTAGCGACGGGAGGGCGGTGGTCTGGGGGCTTTGATTGGACTTGCGGAGAGGTCAACAAAAGGGCTTCCATTAACCCAAACCACACCTATGAGTAGAAAGTACGCTCGTTGATGTGACATAACTAGGGAACGGAATACGAGCGTTGATGGACGCTTTTTGGTGTACACTTAGGAACGTCACGCTCAACCAGTTCGTCATCCAGGATGAACGGGGTCGAATTTGCCCATGGAAATTATTATCGCTGAAAAGCTTGCTTATTGTTAGAGGTAGGTTTACATTGAAATACGTTCTATTTTGACCAAAAGACTTCATTTGAAGTTGATTACTTAAAAGCTGCCGTTACCCTTGTCTCTACTTTCTCCGATTTTAACAAACAAAAAACTGGACACAATCAGGCCACCGTGAAAGGGCATTTCACTTGCCTTTACTACCTCATTTCGAGACAGCATGTGATTGGTGGAGGCAGCGGCGTCGACGGCGGCGGAAGTCTTAAAGATACTTGGCAATCCAACTAAGTTGGCCGTCTCTTTCAGAATGGCCTCCGTGGGGTTGGCGGAGGTGAGGAGGAGGTGAAAGAGCGTGCGAACGTGGGAGAGGCCAGCAGGCAAGTCAGCACTGTAGATGAGGATCCGTTGACGAGCTGAGCTCAGGCTCTCAATTATGAGCTCGACCAGCTCGGGGAGGGTAGAAGTAGTGGAGGCGGTGTGCGTAAGTGCATCGTTCTCGACGGAGAGGGGTGCAGCATCAGCGCCGTTGAGCAGATTTGCGCTCGCCGGCCTGAAGTCCAGAGGGGAGGATGCACCGACGGCTCCTCCCCTCTGCACATCACCCAAGCTACTCCCTTCACTGCCCGAACAGACGGTCGGCTGGGTGCTTGCGGCACCGTATTGGTTGTACGCAAAAGAAAGAGCGCGGTCACTGCGAGATAGGGGTCTCTCATTCTCGTCTTCGGTGGCACAAGCGGAAGGGCAGCGGACAGAAGTGAGATGTTGGGCCTGAAGGGTGGATAAAAGACTCGAACATTAGACTGCTGATCCAGAGGTTGGGGGTTAAAGGATCAATTAAAGATTCTGGTCTTGTTTATCAGGCTGAAGAAATTAAACCACTTAAGCTAGGTTTTGGTGAAAAAGACGTTGAGAACTGCAACTTTCCCTTCGTACACAGCTTGGTGAAAGAATCGGAGATAGGGGAACAAAGCTAATGGGCTAAGATTTAAAAATAATTAGTTGTGGTTTCTAGGCATATCCTTTCGCTTCTTTGACGAGAGTTTGCTGACGCTGCAACTAATGGCGTTAGCAAGGGTTAATAGCGGGTTAAACTTGAAGGATGTAGCTTAGTAATACAAGAGGAGGTCCATGACATGTTCCGAGAGCACGAAATGTGAAAAGAAACGAGAATGGCATTACTGATAAAGAAATTATTTGTCTGGATTACTTCTACGGCTCTTACCGATAGGAAGCGGGAATACGAACGTTCAACGACCGGCATTACGTGCGACCTCACGTCGAATTGCAGGAAGACTAAATATTCCTCTGTTCTAGCACTAAGTCTACCTTCTACACCCAAACCCTGTAATTTGGCACGGGCGTTTGCTGTTCCCATATCCCACCGGGAGGCCACATAAAGTAACCCCTACCCGAAATTCACCGTTCAGTGAAAATGAGTTACAGTTGCGTCATAAAATAGGCAAAGATCTGCTGGATACAGAGCTGTTCCTATCGGAACACAAGTTTCCCTTGTGGATCAATCGTTTTTACGGCTTCCCTGCGCTGAAATAAGACAGCAACAGTCTGCACTGAGAACCACGTGAATGGCCTTCCCTCAGAAACTGCTTGGTTGATATTACCGCATGTGGGTGCATTTTCGGAGCACAGACCTAGTGCCACGAATGCTAATTGATTGCGGAAAGAGCTGCACGTGGCTCAGGCAAGTGCTGCAACAATAAAGAAACTCCAATAAATTGAGGTACGCTAACAGCCGTCATCTGCCAAGCGGTGGTGAAGCTACAGCAATTTTTAATTTGCAACCCATTCGAGCTAATTGTTCACTTTGTTCTTTTTGGGAATCACCGGATGACTAAATGCGAATGCAACCTCGTCTGTTCGGAATCCAGAGCACGAAGATGGTTTCCTTTGAGGAACTAAACAGGTAAGTCGGCTTCCACAACAGTATTAGTAATCCCCGATCTACTGGTCGACCAGAGAGTCTATCGGCGAGGCGCTGCTGTAACCTGAGTTACTCACTCTGAGTTGGTGTCAAGTGGCAGGTGTTGGTGTGAGGATGTAACTATGTCATACTTTTTAAATGTGAAAAATGGCTATCGTTCATTCCGAAGCAAGACTTGCCCTAGGTAGGTTACTAAGGGTGCTACAGGCAAGACGCAGACCGCTGTTTCATGGTTGTAACCTATCATCAGTACGCCGTATGCCTTATGAAGTTAGGTATATACAGAAGTCAAGTGGGCGCGTTACCTTCATTAACGTGGTTAGGATCTTGCTCGATCCCGAGACTTGTAGTGTCTAGAAAACGGACAAGTTCGAAATAGCGCCGCAAATTTTGAATCAAATTAAATCATAACTAGCAACACTCAGCCTAGCCTGAAGTACAACCGTATAACAAAGCAGCAGAAATGGCAAAAACTGAGGGACCCACACACCCCTTCGAACTACACTAGTATAACCGGCAGTAGAATCATTATTTCAAGAAGCGGGAGGAAACTCGCTCAACCCTGTTAACTGCTAGGAGTGGATATACATAAACCGATTTTGTTATTAGTTCACATATGCTGGTTCCGATTAGGGGAAAAAATGAGCTTCCTAGAGGGACGCAGGGTAAAATGGCGGTGTGAAAACGGGGACCTCTGGCATGAAATGTCGATGTAATATGACGGAGCGATGTGATTGCGACGCCGGAAACAGTATTTTTCGCATGCCCTTCGTCGAGCTCGTCTGTTTGGGCGTTCGCAGTCGTTCGTGATTCGATAATAATTATTCACAGAAAAGCGAATTATCGAAATAGTAGGTTCAACGTGGAAGCCTAGATATGGTAAGATGAAAGGTCGCGTAGGATGTTTAAACTAGCTCTCCTCCCACACACATGCTAACAGATGTGTCAGTGGTTAAAAAAGACTACTTGAGGGTACGAACACGCGCATAAGTGTGGTGATTTACTTAGTCATGATGTTTAACGCCACTGGTGTGTGCGTGTGTGTGAGAGAGAGAGAGAGAGAGAGGGGTGTATGGGTACTAGTTATGGGAAGCATCACACAGGTAGTATTTGGTTGCTCCATCTGTCTCGTATAGGTGGTGAATGCTCCGGTGGCCGCCTCTAGCTAGTACCCAACTCTCACCTGTGGGATCTAGAAGTTGGGTTCTTCCCAGCGGCCACACGCCGGGCAACCGTCACGATTTGCGGGCTAGACCAGGTGAGGGTCTCCGGTGTTGTGTGCGTCTTCACACCCGGTACGTCTGCTCCCTTCCCCTTGTTCTTGCCCTCTCCCGTCCTCCCTGCCCTTCCTCCTCTCCTTTTCCCACCCCACTTCCCTCTCCCCTCCTACTTCTCCTCCACCCCCTCCTCTCTCTTTCTCTTCTTAATCTTGCTTCTACCCCTCCTCTTCTTCCTCTATCCTCACCCTTTCCTCCTTCCCCACGGTCGAAAAGTCCTACGGTGAGCGCGACATGCAATCACGTAGGCGGCCCAGGCGAATCGGCCGTTCTCTCACTAACCCAAATCGTGGCCCATAGTGGAGTTCGGTAGCCGCCTGGGTGACTAAGCAGCCCTATTTAGGGATAGAACTGCTTACCCCCTCGCTGGGGAGGGGGCTAGAAAAGGTGCCCTAAACAAATGCTGGGTCTCACGACAGCTGCAGCAGACCGTGGCTAGCAGACTGCAATTACATGCGGTCAAAAAACTCTAAACAATATCAACAACAACTCCTCTCCAAATCCCCCCAACCGTACCCTTCGGGGTACCCTCCCGACTGCTCGGGTGAGTCCGCTCACACTAGCAGCCTGGAATGTTCGTTCCCTTTTAAACAATCGGAGGAGCAACCGGTCGGAACGAAGGACGGCGCTAGTCGCTCGGGAACTGGCGCGCCACAAGGCTGACATTGCTGCTCTCAGCGAGACCCGATTCTCTGAACAGGGTCAGCTGGAGGAGGTGGGTGCCGGCTACACCTTCTTCTGGAGCGGCCGACCAAAGGCAAAGAGACGCGACGCTGGTGTCGCCTCTGCCATTCGGAACGGCATTGTGGGACGTCTGCCCTGTCTACCGCAGGTTATAAATGATCGCCTTATGTGCCTCCGCCTGCCACTTCGGGGAGACAAGTTCACGACCATCATTAGTGCCTAAGCTCCACCAATGACGAGCTCTGATGCGGCGAAGGACAAATTCTACGATGATCTACACTCCCTCTTGGCGACTGTGCCGAAGGTGGATAAGTTAATTGTCCTTGGTGACTTTAACGCCCGCGTCGGCACAGACCGTTCTTCGTGGAGAGGAGTGCTAGGCACCTCTTGGACTATTTTCTCGTCCGGAGGCGAGATAAACAGGACGTGCTGGTGACAAAGGCGATCCCCGATGCCGATGGATGGACGGATCACCGCCTCGTCATCTCCAAGATGAGGCTCCGTCTGCAACCCCGCAGGAGACCCCAAGGTAAGCGACCACAAGGTAAGTTGAATACTGTTTGTTGAATGTGCCTGCTCACCATCTACATTTTAACAACGAACTGGCCAACCGTCTAGCTAACCTTCCAGTCACCGATGCGGGCATCTCCATGGAGAACCGCTGGTGTCAGCTGAGAGATACCATTCAATCCACTGCCATGGATGTCCTTGGCCACGCACTTCGTCAGCACCAAGACTGGTTTGATGACAACGACGCAGCTATCAACGCTCTGCTCGTCGAGAAGAACCAGTTACACAAAGCCTACATCGATCGCCCTACTTCTGCAAACAAGATAGCCTTCTACCGAAGTCACCGCCTTGTACAGCAACGGCTGCGGGAGATGCAGGATGCCTGGATGACGCGCAAAGCCGAGGAAATCCAAGGGTACGCGGACCGAAACGAATGGAAGAACTTCTTCACCGCCACCAAGACTGTCTACGGACCTCCCGTCAAAGGCGCCGCCCCACTTGTCAGTGCCGACGGCAGGACGCTGCTCACTGAGAAGATGCAAATCCTAACGCGATGTGCAGAACACTTTCAAAGCGTTCTCAACCAGTCCTCCACCATCTCCGACGCCGCCATCGATCGCCTGCCTGAAGTGGAAATCAACGCCGACCTCTCTCCAAGAAACCATCAGGGCCGTGCAGCAACTCTCCAGCGGGAAAGCACCTGGCTCGGACACAATACCAGCTGAGATTTACAAGCATGGTGGACCCCAGCTGATGAATCGACTCACAGTACTCTTCCAGGAGATGTGGCACCAAGGAAAAGTCGCTCAGGATTTCAAAGACGCCACCATTGTCCACCTCTACAAGAAGAAAGGGAACCGCCAACTCTGCAACAACCACCGAGGAATCTCGCTGTTGAACATCGCTGGAAAGATCTTCGCCCGCATTCTCCTCAACCGCTTGAACGCTCACCTGGAGCAAGGACTGCTCCCGGAAAGCCAATGCGGTTTCCGACGACATAGAGGAACAATCGACATGATCTTCGCTGCTCGCCAGCTGCAAGAGAAGTGCCAAGAGATGCGAACTCACCTCTACACTACCTTTGTAGATCTGACGAAAGCCTTTGACACGGTGAATCGAGACGGGCTGTGGAAAATCATGCGGAAATTCGGCTGTCCTGAACGGTTCACACATATGGTACGTCAGCTTCACGACGGGATGATGGCGCGCGTTGCTGACAACGGGACAGTATCTGAAGCATTTGCAGTGACCAACGGAGTGAAGCAAGGCTGCGTCCTTGCGCCTACCCTCTTCAGCCTCATGTTCTCTGCCATTTTAATAGATGCCTACCGTGACGAACGCCCCGGGATCCGCATCGCCTACCGGATGGACGGCCGCCTCCTCAACCAACGACGGATGCACTTCCGCTCGCGTGTCTCCACAGCCGCCATTCACGAACTTCTATTCGCTGACGACTGCGCACTTGATACAACGACAGAAGAGGAAATGCAAAGGAGCATGGACCTCTTCGCTGCCGCCTGTGACAACTTCGGACTTCGCATCAACACTGAGAAAACGGTTGTGATGCATCAACCGTCGCCCAACACTCTCTACACCACAGCTCACATCAATGTCAATGGCGCCCAACTTAAATCTGTGGATACCTTCACGTATCTAGGCAGCAATCTCTCACGCAGCACGAAAGTTGACGATGAGATCGCCCATCGGATCGCTAAAGCCAGTCAAGCCTTTGGACGCATGCAAAATGTGGTCTGGAATCGACATGGTCTCCACCTCAGCACTAAACTCAAGATGTACAAAGCTGTCATATTGCCGACGCTGTTGTATGGAGCGGAGACGTGGACGATCTACCAAAAGCAGGCGCGGAAGCTCAACCACTTCCACCTCAGCTGTCTCCGCAGAATACTAAAGCTGAGTTGGCAAGACAGGACACCGGACACGGAAGTGCTAGGACGAACAGGCATTCTCAGCATTTACGCTCAGTTGAAACAACTGCAACTGCGCTGGAGCGGTCACCTTGTGCGGATTGACGACGAAAAGCTACCCAAACGACTCTTCTACGGAGATGTCGCCATGGATTCTCGTCGACAAGGGGGTCAAGTACGACGCTACAAAGACACTCTGAATACCTCCCTGAAGCAATTTCAGATCAACCCGGAGTCCTGGGAGGACCTTGCCCGGAATCGATCGGCTTGGAGGAGAACAGTGAAGACAGGGGCAGCAATCTACGAAGCCAACAGGATCGCCGCTGCCAAGACCAAAAGAGCGGCACGAAAGTCACCAGCACCGCGGACCAACATCGCCAATGCCCAGGCCCTTCCAACATGCCCGCGCTGTCTCCGCACCTTCCGCGCGCGAATAGGCCTAGTCGGACATCTTTGGACGCAATGCATCAACAATCCGACAATTCAAAATTCTACGTCAACTTCTGCCAACCCTCCTTCAGACTCCCCCACCCTCACCCTTGCCATCAATTCAATTAGTCCCACCATCATCGAGACAACATCACAACGCTCAGCACGTGTTACCCCAACACCACCACCGCCACCACCACTACTAGCATCAACGATGGGGACTATCGCCTAACTGTCCTCATTGCGACCGCAAACTCACCTCACGCATCGGCCTGGTCGGTCACTTGCGAATCCATCGTACAGAGACTGGTGAACCAGTGCCTGGAGCTCCAACACACAGCAGAGATCGCCGCCTTCACTGCCCTTACTGTCCTCGTGCATTCACTCATCGCATGGGCCTATTCGGAAACATGCGCATTCACAAAAACCTAGGCTAAACCACCGGAGACTAAGTTACATCACCGTACACTACCTACACCAATACATCGACAACACCCTCACCATTACCATGTAACTGAGTCTATCACGGTTTCCTAGAAACCGTGGCTGGGAAGGCTGCCAATCTGACGCTTACATCAGGCCACGCCGTCGGCTCAGTGTATGTGCTGTGTGTGTCGAATGGCTGACCAGTGGACTGGGAGTCAGACGGCGATGGCTGCTCCATATCCCCTGAGTTTGTGAATCCTGGTGTGTGCGTTATGGCGGCCAGGTCGTGCTGTGGCACGCGAAGACGGGTACGCCGCTCCGTCAGCCAACGCACCCACTCCCACATCAGGCAACTGACCGGCTCGGACAGTAGTCTGACTGTGGGGGTGGGGGAGAGAGAGAGGTCGAGAGCTCAGCGCATTTTCCTCACTATAAACAATCTGACGCGCTTGAAACTATCATGGTGCGCTAAAAGCCGTGGCTTGGAAGGTTGCCAACTGACGGGATAACTCGGACTGCATGGTCAGCACAATGTGTGTTTTGTGTGACTGGCGGACTGAGAGTCAGGCTACAACGGCTCCTTCTTAATGTGACCTTTATGGCACTCTTACTCCGTGGGATCCGAGCCAGGTGTGGTGACACGCCCAGGGGCGGCTCCGGCCACGCCAGCCACCTGCGCCCTCTCCCATCTCCGGTCTTCTTGGCTCTGTCTTGACACCGGACTCAGGTGTGCCCCCTAAACGGGCCACGTGGTAGATGCGTTGGACCAACACGGGGGCCAAATTAGGGCACGGCAGGCGTTATTCGGGTTGCGCTCCCATAACAAATGCCGAACATGGAGGTGTGGTGGCACGCCTAGGGGCGGCTAGCACATAGGGGACCCAGCCGCGCCAGCCACCTGCGTCCTCTCCCGCCTCCGGTCTTCTTGACTCTGTTTTGACACCGGGCTCCGGTGGGGGAAGAGAAGAGAGTGCGGTAGATGCAGCGCAAGTCTACTATCACTTTAAACTAAATCACGCGCAAGTCACCGTCCCTGCTCAACTTTCCCATGAGCATACGGTGGACATCGTCGGATTACGACGGTCGAACTGTCGTGTGTGTGTGAGAGAGAGAGAGAAAGATAGAGAGAGAGAGAGAGATTGGAGCATAGCTTGGTATCGGTAATAAACGAGCGTATAAAAATGCGGGTGATTTTGCAATCCTTGAACCATATTTTCTACTCATCCCTTCAGATCGTGCGCCGCTCAACTGTGAGTGCTTAATACGGCCAGAGAAAATGCAACTGCCCACAAAAAGGCACTTTAAGGCAGCAAAGAACGATTTCAACGGCTTCTGAAGTTAACAGCAACAGTGAAGACGAATAGCTACACGAACGTAGGCATTGAGGACGATATCATACTTAAGAGTTTTTTTTTTCTATACTTGCGGGCTTTTCGGGCATTAGGAGCAAAGATGCAGGTGACTTCTGACAAAGGACAATAAGCCTACCTGATCAAGAATGACAAGGCTCCATTTAATGGACGAATATCGACTGGGTCTAGAACGAAGGGCCGCGAAGGAAGTGAGACAGATGTTGACCTGGCCACGTGTGATGCTCCTACGGAGACGACGGCCAGTGCCCGCAGGCTCGGTATTCCCACTGTCGGCGCCGCCCGCAATACAAACCACGCGCAGGCCGGGGCAAAAGTAGGCGAGGCGGTTGCGCCAAGCCGGTAAGAGGACATGGGGACAAACGATGAGGTGGGGACCCCAGTCGCCAGTGGTGGGACCTGAGGAAGGCAGTGACGAGGATGCAGAAGATGAGGAGTCGGGGCGCAGAACTGCCAATTGACCAAGGTGAGCGGCCAGAGTCAGCTCCGCGTCTGACGAGGAAGGCATGGGAGAGAGAAGACAGGCTGGCGTTCGACGATTGTAACTAGCGTGCAGCCATGCCACTGCCGAATCTGTAATATGGGGAGATGAGAGGTGAATTACTAACTTGTCACGTGTAGCCTAGGGGAAGGACGCGGTAAAAAAGAGGGTCTGAGTTTACAAGGGGATGGGAAAAGGGGTTAGGGTCTTTTAGGGACTGCGATTAGTTTTTTACCCAAAATCAACCGAATGAGAGAGTATGGAAGCGTAAAGCCCCCGTGAAGCACCAATTAGTTAGTCCTGCATTATGCCAAAAAAACATGAGCAGTGAATTAGTTTTATATGGAAGAAAGCGAAAAGAGGTAAATGGTGCATAGCGCGGTCCCAGGTTCAAGTGACTTGGGCTACTAAAAAAATGACGGTTGGCGAAATTTTCCGCAAAAAAACAACTTCCGTTCATTAATTTGTAACGACTTCCAATTCCACTGTATAAAGTGGTTAATTTCAACCGCTTCTAACTTGTGAATTATGTAGAATTAAGAGTCACTCGGTGAATAAAAGAATTATGGCGAAATCGCGCAGATTCTACAGGGTGGTACGCAAATTGTTGTGCCATTGAAAAATTTACGAACCTTTCTGCCATACGTTTGTTTCGAGTTTTAAGTATTTCTTCCATACGGAAACAGAAACGACCAAGCCAAGCGTGCCATCCCACTGAATTTTAACGATAAAAAATTAACTGACTGTCTAGTTCTGACAAAAACTCGGTGGAATTTTAACCCACCACAAAACGGGTAAGGCTGTATTCATTTAGATCATGCAGGTTCACCAGGACGGTTGCGACAGAAAGTTAATCGATCATTAAGTTCAGTATAACTTATGGGTCACTATATAAAATTGTACCATCACATAATTGGGCGGTATTCAGACTGGATGATGATGATGATGATGACGACGACGACGACGACGATGATGATGATGATGATGATGATGATGATGATGATGATGATGATGATGATGATGATGATGATGATGATGATGATGATGATGATGATGATGATGATGATGATGATGATGATGATGATGATGATGATGATGATGATGATGATGATGATGATGATGATGACGATGATGATGAGGATGATGATGGTGGTGGTGGTGGTGGTGATGATGATGATGATGGTGATGATGATGATGGTGGTGGTGGTGATGATGGTGATGATGGTGATGATGATGATGAGGATGATGAGGATGATGATGATAATGATGATGATGATGATAGCGGTGGTGGAAGAGGAGGAGGAGGAGGAGGAGGAGGAGGAGGAGGAGGAGGAGGAGGAGGAGGAGGAGGAGGAGGAGGAGGAGGAGGAGGAGGAGGAAAGCAGAAGGAAGAGGTAGTTGGAACAAAAAACCGTAACACTGGAGTGGCAACTTGAAGCTAAGTAACTATAAACAGCCAATTTTACCCCTGTTACAGGTGCTAACCCAACCATCCCGACTTTCAACGTTGCATAATGGACTTCTGACATACCGGCGGAAATTGGGAATTATCAGTTTTCAGGGCATGACATGCGCAGCATAAGCTTCTCCGCTCTGTTCGGCCAGAACTAACACGGACGTGTGTATCCCCAGCTCTCCAGCAAAACACCTGGATTTCATTCCGCAACAGGGCCACACTGATGCAGTCCACTGTGCCATGACTGAAAATACATTTCTCCAAGCGGCTGACGTCATACTGATTGAACGGCCAACCCAACTGTGCACAAAAGATTCGCCTTACAATCGTGGCGAAAAATTTGCCATAATTACTGCAGACACGCCGTGTGAGTCAGGCGCTTTTCAGCTAGTACATAGAACCAGGTAAAAATACCCGGTTTAGACACCAAGCGTCTCTCGTCTCAGTGCGCTAACAATTCTGGTGACTGTTAAAACTCGCTATGAGAGTCCGCGAGAATGAAATGTTACAGTAGTCACACAGTTGAGGGCTGCGAGAGCCCAAACGCCGGGCGCGCCGAAGGTGACTTTGGAAGGCCAAGAATTCAGGCACACCAACGCATCAGTAATGAGAACTGACGCCAACTCTCAAGTTGAAACTCACTCGACGGAACCCGGTTATACCCCAAAGTTCGACGAGGTCGAAGGACAGGGACGTCTTGTACGGCCACTTAAGAGGATACGGGAATAGGAACAGCCCCGCCCACTAAAAATAGGTGAGCTTACAGCAAATTTCAGGAAGAGTAAATATACCCGTGTCTTTACACTACCACTAGCCCTAACACAAAACTAAACGGTCACCTTAATCTTAACCCTAGACCTACCCTTAACCTAAACCCTACAGCCAACACGATGATAATCTTAAGTCTTAGCCTACTCCTGAACCTTACCCCAACTGACCTTGACCTCGAAATTAAACCCAGCCCTAAACTTAACTCTGACCTTTATCTTAATTCTAAACATAATTATTTGGGAAAGCCACATGTATTGTGAACGGTTCCTTTTACCGTGTCCTGTTTGGGCGGTCATACACGGCATCCTTACCGGTAGAAGTACCCCCAGGGGTGACAAACAGGTGGGGCACGAGCTGCTTGTATTAGGGTTCACCGTTTACCAACGACTTCCCCCGTTTCGTATTCGGTAGTAGGAGATTACCTGGACAGGGCGGGAAGCATGCGGGTGAAAATTCCTCCCAGTGGAAGGAATGCCAGACAAAACATTAGCACCAGTAGTGAAATCTCTGCAATTAACAACTCGAATTGGCCGGACTAAGCAATCACTGCATCCAGTAGAATTACTTGGGTAATGGTTCGGTATGACAGTAGCGGTGCCCTAAGGCGATATGAGTAAAGCACGCCAACAAGGCAGCGCGATAGTTTGACCACCCCAAGTCACGAGATGCACCACCGTAACGAGAATGTAACACTGACTTTTACGTGAAGTGATGGATATTTAGTCAGGCCTGCGCGAAATCTACTTCACACACGTAATGTTCGAATGGCAAAACAGGGTTAATCCAACTTGAGATGGGCGTGGGCACAGTTATTTTACGTGACCCGATTCCTGATTTCCCACGCACCAGACTTCAAATACGGAGGTTTTCAAGGATCCCGCGCGAACAACAGGCTAAATTACTACAATCTGAGTCTCAATCGTGTTATTTCATCAGATGGAAACATTCCAAACCACAAATGTTGACGCGTCCGAAAGGCCACGTGCCGAGGGCTACTTAGAAGGATCTCACTCTGCTCTCTACTACCTACCAAGATCACACTATGCGGGGGCCAGTTACACTGGTGAGCCAGGCGCACGCTGATGGCCTAAAGATATTACCAGTGGCATTGAGAGGGAACGGCATAGAATGTCGGTTGAAGAAGGACGGAGTTGCAGGACGTCAAAAGAGGGTAAACATCTGAATTCAGCATAAACCTCAGGATTAGAGGGTTCACAGTTCAACCAAGCAATCTCAACCCTTTTAGCAGTGGAGAGCTGACTCCATTTAGCCTTTCTGTAAAGGAAGGTTTTGGGTGGGGCACATAAGTCCTCGACAGACAGACTGGTTTACACACCAGTGGAGGAGGGGGAGTCAGTACAGCCCTGTTAAGCAGCTCAAGGAATGCTTAAAAATTGCGCCACGACATATTTGTGTAAATATTTAAGGACGCCTAGGAATGCAGGCTGCACACTTATGCCCTCTTCAGTTCAATAGTAACGGAGGTTTAGACCAACAGTAAACAAGTTTCGCAGGGTAACCCGCTGATATATCAGTTTAGTACTGATGTGGTTTGCTGCTGGAGTTTAGAGCAATCGAGTTAGTCGTTGATCTGCTAGTTTAAGCATAAAATAAATTGAATATGATCCTCAAAACTCAGAGTTGCGGTAGTGTAACATACTTTTTATCCAAAAATAAGCTAGAGGATTCGAAAGTGAATCGAGTCCTATTATAAGTCAATGGATTATAATTAACTTACAGTGAGAAGTAGTGGGTAGGAAAGGGATTCGGCAAATTGGGCCAAAGAGGGAAGGAGGCGAGGCCAGTCCACCGCTGTCGGTCTGATCCGTTTTAGGGAGGCCACTTCGAGAGCCAGACGACGTAATTGTCTGGGAGTAAGCTGCTGTTGTTGGTCTGGGCCCCCGTAATGTTCCTGATGCCAAGGTGGAACTGTGAGACGACGCTCTGGTCTGTCATTAACGGTCTGATTGGAGGCACTTGATGAGCAGACCGAATGGGTCGACTCATTTCCGTCGTCTGAGTCGAGTTCGGTCTCCATTGTCAGGTCGGAATCCAAACTGCCGATATCCGGTGAGGAAGGCGACGTCTTCTCCCGATCCACTTCGGGGATGAGTCCGTCACTGTGTGGAGAAGGATGATGATGATGGACAAAATTGTGCTTTTCGTGCGGCGGCAAACCATTTACCAAACCCGAGTGAAGCGCCGTCCGACGCAGCACACGTGGGGCCGGCAAAAGGAGAGCACGCTTTGCAGCTGTAGCGGCAGCCGACGGCCCTCTAGAGTTCCTCGTTGATCGAAGTTGCCGGCCTGAGACGGACTGATTGTCATTTAAAGTGGTAATGCGATTTTCATCGTTCACAGTAGGGGGTACGGTTACAGTTTGGTAACCGGGGGGAAGGACTTGTGCAAGTGGGACCGATGCCTCATACCGTAGCACGTCAACAGTCGATTGCTGCCCACGATGATCCTCCTAGTTCGCGTACATAGGAGGGTAAAATTAAGCAAAACGAATGCAAAAATACAAAAGGACTACTCAGTCACCTCAAGTACCTACCAAACTTGCTGCACATTCGCGTTCCAGCCGGGTATCAGGAAAACGCTCTTCTTGCGATCTCGTCGACTCGATGGGCAGTGGCAGTGTTGAAAGGACGCTTTCTAGCAATGGGCGCTTCGGTTGTGCGCCAGTGTCACAGGGCGACCAGCCATTCAAGATATAGGGTTCCAGCACGTGCTCGAGAAGAAGTCGATTGTCCGCTTCCAGCTCCTGCACTTCTTCTTTGTCCATTGAGAGGGAAGAGTCAGACGAAGTGAGTGTGGACTGTTGTGAGGGGGAGGAGCAGAGACCGTCTGTCCTGCGATCCGTCGGCTCACGGGTGGCCTGACTGTGACCTGCACCGAGGTGGTGACTAGGCGGGGGGAAAACCCGAGGAAGGCCCCATGTGAATTTCTCACAACTGAAGGGTGAGGTAGGCGTTTGCGGACAGTGAAAATCGCTAAATGCATCGCCTGCGTCTACAAGACTCTCAAAGCTAGCAACTCTGCTACAGCTGCTACTACTGTTTGTGGTGGTTATACTGGTGGCACGGATCTCTCCGACGTCGGTCGATTCCTCTAGGTCTATCGACTTTAGGGCGGAGGGCGGTCTCCAATCGGCATCTTCAGGCTCGCTTAGACACCCGATGGCCGCATTCTGAGTGAGATCTGAGTCGAAGGAGTCGGGGAGGGTTTCGTTGATTGCACGCGCTAGCCACGTAGGTCCCAAATCAGTTAGTGCAATGATCTTATTTTTGTTTTGCACCAACGTTGACCTCCAGCGACGCTGATTTGCCAAGAGAACCCATGCCTCGACAGTCTGCGGACAAAAGAGTTGAAAGGAGTTGAAGGTTGGCATCAACATGCGTCAATCAAAAGAGACGATTAAAATGATATAACGGCATTATTCGATAAGCAAATGACTAATACATCGATAATGACCTGAGCAGACAGAAAGACTTGGTGTAAAAAGAGAGTAAGCTATGTGGTACGTAAACCACGGACAGAAAAAAGGTTAGAAGACATGAAAACATTGTCAAGCTCGGAATGCCATTCCTAATTACGTCCAGTTCCAAAATGTAGGTTATTATAATCATCGTAGCAATTAGAACGTCTGTCCTGAATCAAAACCTAGACTAACGTCAAATCGCTTCCTATCAACAAAAGAATACTCTTATAACTCAGACTTGTGTACAAGCTTTTATGGACATGCACCTAGCTTATCAGTGGTCGGTGAAAAGACCAGAAATTGGCATAAATAATGCTTACGCAACAAAGGCCTAGAGAACGTTTTAGGAAAAAACGCTTACGTTAGAAACACCGTCCCACCACTGGCGAACCATGCGAGCAATCACAGTGGCGCCCTTCCTTCGTTCGCGGTCTATGGCCTCGTCATCACGACGTTGTAATTCCTGCTTCATCAAACAAAAAGCCCTGGCGGAATAGGCCAGCTAAAAGGGAGAGAACCACAGGTAAAATATGCATTCTCACGGACGAGTTCAAGTTACCCGTTCGGGAAGACCAAAAAGGTGAGACATTCTAGTTAGTCTAATGGCGAATTAACCGCCTACTTGTACTTGTTACGGCTGCGATCATGCCTGATCTAGCCGGCCTGGATGAGGTCCTGGATCATGCCTCTCCACGCGTGAAGATTCGCGGCAGCAAACCTGGATGATTAAATCGATTCTCTTCGCCATCGAAGGACACCGAATACCGAAGAACAACTTCCATGCCTTGAAAAACTGTCTCGATCCAGGTTTTCAGCTGACCCCCTCTTCGACGCCTCCAGTTGGGTTTTGGTACCGGATCAAGGGCAGTAAAATCGAGTTCGTAAAGTAAGCGACGAAGAATGTGCCCAGACCACCTCAGACGTCTTTCTTGGATGGCTTGGGATATTTGCGATGTTTTCGCAACGAGTGCGAACTGTCTGATTTGAGATAAAGTGTGTGTACTTCACTCGAAGGATGATCTTCAAGCAGTGCTGCTCAAATACGTCCAGTTTTCACTCATCTTGCCGGACTACACCCATATCTGATCGTATTGACCTTATCTAACCATCGGATCAGAATGGGGGTGAAGAAAGAGAATGTGGTACTCAATGTATACTTGGAACAGTGGTGGACCCTGTCAGCTAAGACAGCCGAACTATGGAATTACCTGGCATAACTGAGGCTAGCGAATGGTAGGCCGATTCATCGATGGGTTTAAGCGCGATGAACTAAATTAATGGACAATCAGGGATCCTGTAGACGGACTGCGCTATAGGGTGAGGTCTCGACATTTAGAACACCCGACGGATACACTATTCTATTGAACAGTGCCTCTAGTCTCACCTAGAGTAAAGTTTGACCGAACTTGGCAATCGCATGCGATGCGAGGTGGAAATAGGAATGAGTCCGAGTTGGCGGACATTTCCATACGAGTGATTGATTGGAAGGATAAAACTGACAGAAAACTCCATCCTAATTTAAACTGACGGTCAGGCTGCATGACCCACTTTCAAGGTATGATTTTAATGTACGACCGGTGCATGTGTGGCCCGTGTAGGGATGGAATCAGTCATTTTGGTCACAGCACCCACGCCTGTTGCCACTCGTGGCTTTGTCATGCCAAGGGAATAAGGTGTATGTGTGGGAAGAGGGAGTAAAATAGAAGCTGCGTAATTCCCACCCATATGAAACTATTCACGAGTGGTTAAAGCAATGGCATCACATACCCCGGGCGCGCTGGTTTCCGAAGCAAGTAAAATGGTCCCGAGGTCAAACAATACCAACAAAAAAATTCTGACAAGAAAGCTGCTGCTTTAGTAAAATGATTGACTGACAAACCGTAGCATTCGGTTTTCACTACGCATGGTCTATTCGATCGTCTTAAAGTTTTCAGTTCTCTGCATCGTGACGGCATACCAAGGATGCTAGTTGGAGAATGTGGGTCTACTATAGGGCAGCACATAAATGAAGCAATTTAGCCCTTTGCGACCCAAATTCGGCATCCAGTAAGACCATTCCTTCTTCAAACTTCTCGTTAATCAAGTTATCTTAAGACAGAACACTCGGCTATAGAAGTATCACTCTCGTAACTGAAATGACAGCTATTAAGTGTGGAGATGGTTCTGGTCATTAAGAAGAAAGGAACAGGGCATGGCCTACCCGACAAAGGCAAGCAATTCTTGAATTTCTGTTGCTTTTTAATCAAAGAGGTGACCCGCAAAAGTTACTTTAGTAACACATTAGGGCATGTTTGAAGAGAGCATTGAAAAGAAAATTTTAGTTTAGAGTTGCCTATAGGCTCTTGAACGACAGCGGATTACAAAGAGTTGAAGTATGATGAGTTCGACAACAGTTGTCTGGGTTACACACGGAAAAGGCAGATCATGTTCACCTTAAATAAGGCAATTTATTCGCACCGCGGGCTTGGATGTCGGTGAGACAATGGTCAAAGAATGCTGAAGTTAGGTAATCAAAAACTGACTCTCAACCAAATGTGCCTCCAGCATCACCAAAAACGTCTGTTGACCTTGTATTCAAACAACGGCCATAAGGTCAGTCGCATCGATTACACTCTAGTTGCCTAAATGCTCTACAGCTGGGTATGCGAGAACAGATCGATGCATGGGGCCGAAACTAGTAGTGCCCATGTAGTCGAACCAGGTTTTCGTGCCGACATGCTTAAACGTTCGCCTTTCATCCGCACCTTAAATAAGTAAGTAAGCACTCCAAATAGCACGTAAAAAACGCCTTGATGTTCAAAGGCTTCGACAAACCAACACTGGAGAGGCCCAGGACATAGCAGACAGGTCCCACGGAGTTTTAAATCCTTGTAAAACGCCTGTGGGCCTAATGCCAGATCTCCGTAACCATGGAGATCCGCGTTTACCATGGAACCATCCAGCCAGTTCCCCTATACGGCCGTAAATTTTGGGCTGTGCGCGTAAAAGATGACCGAAAACGGGGTGTCCGGTCACCGCTGCCTCAGGGCCATTCTTCAAGTGAATTAAACTGATTTCTCCCTCAAACAAGGTAGTCTGCACTCGCTTTGAAAGCATTGCGAGGATATGTCAGACCATCCGAAAAG
Organism: Schistocephalus solidus; assembly: GCA_017591395.1. Lineage (NCBI taxonomy): Eukaryota > Metazoa > Platyhelminthes > Cestoda > Diphyllobothriidea > Diphyllobothriidae > Schistocephalus > Schistocephalus solidus. The sequence continues at coordinate 26,321 of WEDG01003419.1, read as the reverse complement.
AATATTTATGTGATTTGCGCTCATTTATCGTCGTCCGCTTCCAGAGATGTGTTGCGGCCTTCGAACCGACGTCATCGCCTACCTCGAGGTGTCGAAATGAGGATAACTCCAAACCTGGCTCCCCACCGTTCATCAAAATATGAAAGTGGTTCTTTGACTTTCGGTATTCGGTATCCTTCGATGGAGGAGAGAATGAGTCAAGCTCTCCAGATCCGTTGCCGCGGATCGTCACGCATGACACATCAAGGCTGGTTATATCAGGTGTGATCACAACTGAGCCACTACAAGTACAACAACTGAAAAGGTGGATCTTAGACCGTAAGTAGTTTTAAAACTACGAAGGCAAACAAAATGACCCGAGGTTGATAAAACCAGTCGAGAATGCGAATAAACAATGTCCGCACCTGAATCGGCTGCGATTTTAATCGACAAATGACGCATTTATCCTTACGCTGAAATGCAAGAGCGCCTTTGGATGCAAACGGTTAACTGAACTGCAACAAGTTGGTCCATCAGCCGCGCGAAATAAGGACAGCGTAAGCTGCCTTCATAAATTAGGTACCTATGATCACTTTGTCACCGTGACACCGTCATCACCCAGAGATGGGTTCAGGTGGGATGATAACTAGCGGTGACATTATTATCAGGTTGGCGAGCTTGTGGGCGGATCATCTGGGTCGGCAAGTACTGAGGGTGTACTTTATAGTGTGTTCCAGACCGGCTAGAGTCGTTCATCTTAAAATCGACTAGAGACAAGTATAGTTAATTCAGCGCCGTATTGTTAAGCACGCCTAAGTATTCTGAACGGAATGGCTTTGTCGTAAACCAACACAACACACCGACTTCAGACGTCTCCACAAAGAATGGTAGAATCGTAAAAATAACTTAAGACCGTCGTTCATTATGTGTATGTGTCCATCCCGTGTGCAAAAAAGAGGCGGCTACCAAATCCTCAAATGGCGATCTTTAAGTGCGCTATAGCGGCCTTCTTACTTACAAGGAGAACTGTATTTTGCAAGTCGGCGACAGAGATCACCAACGTGACAAAGAGCACAGCCAGGGTTCAAACACGGAAATTGGTCGTGAAGAGTACTTGACAAGTTTGTGCGACCGTGAATGTTGATAAACCCAGATATACACTACTAGGAAGATGCACTGAATCACCCTTGTTAGTAGATCAGTTTAAAAGAGAAATCGACTATTGTAAAGGGTAACAGTGATCTGTCATATCCTGAAAACAAGCGAGACCATAACCTCGTTTTATGAGCCCGACGATGCAGTGCCAGTGAAAAATTTCAAGTGAAAGTGGAGCTCAGCGAACATAATTATGGCGATCAGTAACGTCTATGGTTTTCATAAGAACAGCACAGACTGCTAAGTTAGTTGAGCTAATCAAATCTGTTTCATTGCTTACTAAGAGGGTGATATGCCTCAGCTAAATGGTAAAAACTACTACACGGAAGGGTCAGCTAATCTCAGGAGAGGTTTGGGTTCGGACGCAACCAAATTAATTACTAGAAAGGTAATGGCGCGGAGATCGGCCACCGCACGCTTGCAGTCTGAATAAATCAGGAACGTTGTCAGACTGCGGAATCTCTACCAGTCTGCCACTTGGGACTTCTGTACATTGGCACCTTAAAGGCTCCACAAGCCCACAAGCTCTGCAAGTTCACTGTAAAAGGCTGGCGTACACACATCAAAACAAGTAGACGGAAGACTACAGGAGGCAAATATATTTGGAAAATAATCTGAGACAACTATGAAACAAATGTTAGTCTCATTTTCACATTCTTTTTAGGGATTATGCGGGCTTGGGCTAAACAGAAATTTACACTAAAATTTGTACGTTACACAAAATTATTACATTGACGCCTGTAGCCAGTTCTCAGTTTTGCAATCGTTAGTGCAAACATGGCCAAGTTCATGTGACGGCCCCAACAATATTCCCGACATTGGACAACACAAATAGCACCATGACTTCATGGTGCCTCATCACGGAAAATGGAAAACAAAACACCAAACAAACGCATATGGCTAACGCAATACTTCGTTTTCATAATAACAATAAAAGACAAAAAAATATTTTAAAAAACATGCCTTTCTAGCTGTTTGCTTCTTCCACTTGCGTTCTTCAGAGAAATCCGTAGCCATCCAACGTGCCTCGTCCAACAAAAATCCCAGTGAACTCTGCCTCGATGAGGTTCCATTACCTTCGGAAGTCGAGTGGCAGACCATAGGCCCTGTTTTGCCAATTTTGAGATTTGCTGTAGGACTGAAGCTTCCCTCTTGGCTTCCTGCGCTATCTCTGTCCTTAGATCATTGCGGTCGCATGCAACCTCAACGTCTGCGGATTGAATTGGACTGGCAATCTCAGATCGTCTTCTCTTATGTGGTATGTACAAATAATTATATACTACGTTCTTTTGGTTATTTTTTAGGGCGCCAGAGTGTGGAATAAGATGGATCCATGGGTTTTTCTGAGTCGAAGATACTTGCAATCGATTCAACGGTCCGTTTGCGCCACCTGGAAGTTCATCTGGTTTTATAGTCAAAACAGGCAGATTAGAAGACGAAAGCAAGGACGACTCCAAATCTAATAGTTCCAATTCCCGAATCGTTGAATTCGAAGGGTTCACAATAGATTGTAAAGGTTCCTTTTGTGTGACTGGTGGAGAGGTGTTTTCTAATTTCTGGTTAGCAGTCCCAGCTTTTATAGTACGCCGCTTTGAAACCATCTTCATTGCCTTGTCAGCCAGTTGGAAACTCGAAGGTTCTGCAAGGGAACGACTGTTTTAGAAACATGGGATCAAACGGATAGCAGTTGGAAAAATATTTAAAACGACAGTGAATAACCCAACGAAGATGATTTGTGGTACTACAATTATTGGACATAAGATACCGCGCAAGCGTGCAAGAGGTAAGAAGGTTGCATGGCGCACATAAAGGTAGTCACTTCTATGAACTGATAACCACGCAAAGTGCCCAGTACCATGAGGTGATTATTTTACTGTGACCCAACGTGGCGCCTAACTATTTTTGACCATAAGATGTGCGCAAACCACACACAAGCAACTATTTAGAGTAGCCGGAATCTGTCCTGGGGCAGACCGTAGCATGGATTGGTCAGTCTATAAAAAAATAATGATATGGTGGAGGGTTTGAGCGAGTTTTACGGATGTTAATCATCTTATCCGATATCATAACAGATTGCCCTGGAGTAAACATGGCACTGGAGCACGATGTTAATATAAAATTCGGCAAGGTAAACTTTGTGGGAATCTATCACTTCAGAAGTTATTTCATAAGTAAACCATTTGCACTCTTGAGAGGTGGGCACTAGTATCTAAAAGACTAACAGCGAATGATTCACAGTAACACGGGTCCATGGAGGATAATATGCAGATAATTGGGCAAAAGCGATTGACAGTTTGATGAATAATATTGTTTGCATCTTACAGCAGGTAACGAAATGCATTGTAAGCGAAGTACCTATTCGAAGGTTTTACACATTGGTGACGAATTCCATTCGGAGTGGCTTACTCCTACACCAAATTTTTTGTTAGTTTTCAGACAGAACACGACTTAAACCTGGACCCAACTATAAGACTGACTTACACCAGCCTGGACTAGCGTACATAAATAATAGTTACTTTGATATCAGGCTACGAAGCTTGCGGGTCTACATCCAAAGAAACGCATAAGCAAACACCCGATAATCAAAGGTTACGACAAGTGGCACATTCAGGCGCGGCACTATTTGACTCTAATTCATATGAAAAATTCAGTAGGGGAGTGTTTCAACGCGAAAAACCAGCCAAAACTTAAAGCTAATGATGCTCTAGTCATAGATCAACTGAAGCTGATTGTGCAAAAAATATGGCTAAGGTAGTTAAGAAAGAGTAGACAGTTTGGTTGCGAGTTGGAACAAAGAACAGTGCGTCAGGAGGGAATAATATACTTGGTTTGTTAAGATACGCCAATTGACGAATAAACCATGGGGCTAAATTTTACGAATAAAATATGACCCAACGCTTAGTAAGAAACATGGATTGCAGCCACTTCAGGTCCTTTCAGGAGTTAGGAGTAGCATATTATCAATGGAAACGGCTGCACGATTGTTTACTTTAGTTCGACTCGACACAACTTCATGCAGTCAAAAAGACGACCGGTAAAATGACTGTGTTGCTTGATACACCTGCACACCGCAAATTAACCAAAAAAGGTTCCCTGTCTAAGAGGGAAATCATTGGATCAACCCAGCTTCAGGCAATCATTTATCCATCAAGCTGGCAAATCGCAGCGTGCGCTGCATTAAGTTGGCCGGCGGATTGAATTGATCGCTGTCATCAATCTCCCCAGTCCACATTTACTATAACTATTGACATCAGCACAATAAATTCCAAAGGACGCTGTAGTCTTTGCACTATGCCTACAGTTGAATGTCTTTATTTTTCAGTAAACTGGCGACATAAGAACAACCAGTACCTCATAGCGGGCGAGGGAGATGTGATCACCAATCCTATCGTAGAGGGCGCGGTGTAAAAAGAAAAAATGATTCAAACAAACGCGAGGTGGATTGACCGAATTCGCTTGTAAACTTAGTAACGCGGGCTATTTTTTGGGGCTTATTATTTCAATACGCCACAGTTTACACTTAGAGAAGTATCCTTACTTCTTAAATACGGAAACTTATATGACCTAGTGATATCATGGCTTTGACAATACTAGCTCTCCCAATTAATTGCTTCCAATTTCTATGTTGGGTATCTAAAAAAATTCATTCAAAAAACGTTACCTGTTAAAATGTTAAAACCTTTCTCTGAAAGCTAGCATTTTTACAAACCAGACGTTATGCAGTGTACGTAGTCAATTATCAAACAGGTGACAAGTAAGTTCAACACCTGCATTAGCTTATTGTGGACAATTAAAAGGGAAATCATATAAAAAAGAGTATGAAAGCAAACAATAAGCAAAAGATATAAACGAAATAAAATAAGGACAAATTAATATAAGTTAGCGGGAAAATGCCGTATAAGTTCATGGGCACAATCACTAGATTACGAGAATCTTTAGTGCCAAATTACGAGGATGAAAAATGCTATTATAAACGTATCCTTTATTATGTGAGCCTGAATTTCGGTGTTATTCACCACTTTATCAGCAGCAGAGCAGTTGGTCCCTGTAGACGTCGGAACACAGTTCACCATCCTTAATGGATCTAACTGATCGCTGGAAAACTTTGCGCACGAAGTGCGCATTGCTTTGTGCACAGCAGAGTGTATGGTAAAATTTCACTTTAGTTCAGTGTCTTTGAGGGATTGAAGTTTCATTCTTTGAACTCCTCATTTCTCAATTTAAAATCACAGGAATTCGAAGCAATGTTGAGAAGTTTCAGTCAAATGAATGTAGTAAGAGTTACGTAGTAAACTGATATTTTTAATGTTAATTAGTTGCATAGCCCTCGACCTGCTGCAACATATATATGTCAAGCAGGTGTTTGAATATATCCACAGAGTGGGATATTATAATCACCGCAGGTAGGTTATTTCACGGTTCCATGATACGGTTGGTGAAAAATACTGCCTCGCCTCAAATCTTTCCCTTTGGGCACAGGTAGTTTGAATGCATGCCCTCGGACAAAAGTTGTAGTGGCAAGTTTGAAGCCGTCATCAAACAGGAGTGCGCAATCCACGCCACGCACAATAAGGACGGTTTTATCAAGTCTCCGTGCAACTGCCTATAACTCAGAGGATAGAGCTTTAGGTTATTTAGACGGATCACATATGGCAGTTCATCTTGAACTCTTAAGATGTTACCTTTCAAACGTACCAAAGAGTTAAGAAAACCAGTCTTCATCAAAATGTTTACATGCCCAATTAATAGCGTACAAGGTCAAGGTCAAGGCGCGTGATTTGATTTTCGAAAGATAAGTGAAATCTTAAATCTTGAAAGCATCTCTTCGTTTCTTGCTGACTTTATTGGCTTAATATTTGGTAAAGGTTTTGCTCTTCTAACCATTTATCAACTGCTCATACCTGTGGTGTTTGCTGTTAACAATGAGTGGAAATCTATGTCTCATAGTATTCACCCGACATAGCCTCATTTCTCATTATCAACTTTGAAGTGATTTCTTCGTTTCTTGCTATGTTAATTGGCTAAAAAGATGATACATTTTTGTATTTTTAACCTTTAAACAACTACATATACCTGTTTTTTTGTATCTTACAATATGTGCAAATGTTCAACTTCACACTGATTCACTCGACATAGCCTTATAAATTCGCGTACAAAATTATTATTATAAAGCGTGAACATGGAATTTAATTTTACATTTTAAAAACATTATTGATTTCCAACAATACGTTGTTTGCGCTAACCATTTTTACTGCCAACCTATCAACCATAGCAGCATATTTACCCTGCGTATCCTGCGAAGATTGTGCTCATATTTTCGACTAAACATATAACCAAAAATCTCAACTCGTCGTAAGCGACCTGCCTCGGGACCCAAGCATTGCTTGGAAACACCTAGTATTCTCACCATTGACTAAATATGCAAACCATAGTTAAAGATAAACAGATGGAACTGTCCGCTTTACAGAACTGCAATGCCTTCATGATGAAGATTGAATCTGATTTATTTATACTTGGTAACATTTTCGATGGTAACATATCTGTTTTTTTCCTTTCAGGAATGCAGACGTCTCGACTCGCTTGTTCACTTGGTCACCAGTGGGACCATTGAGAGACAGAAACATGAAAACTCAAATAAAAACTATTTGCAAAACAAATCACGGATTTTGCATAATAAATCAAATTCTTAACGCCTACCAACATGTCTTATTACCAGACCACTCTTGTGAAACCTGCCACATGTCTTTTCTAAATCTACTAACCTCTCTTCGTAATGAGAATCTATCCGTAGCAGTTATCGATTTTGATCTTAGTAAGGCTTTCGATAATGTGCCTCATAAACGACTTCCAGCTTAAATATAGGCTACAGGATTTCATATTACCTTACTGACTTTATTAGGTAATACCTAGCTAATCGAAAACAAGCAATTTTATTGGGGTCCTCATTCTCAAGTGCTACCTCGATTGTGAGTTGTGTCCTTCAAGGTACCATTTTAGGTCCTTTGTTGTTCTTACTTTACATAATTGATATTTCATCGATACTTAAACATTCTCAATCTTTATTTATGCTGATAAACGTTAAATGCCTTTGTTTCATCTCCAACTTTACGATCGAATCATGCCTAGAAAAATTTATTCGGACTTATACATTTTTTCGGCCCGGAGCTCCACATGGCTAATGGAGTTCTCACCTTCTTATTGTCGCTTTATGAGTTTTGGGCCTGAAAGGCTGCCGCAGCCTCTTATTTATAAAGGTTGCCCTTTTGACTGATTGTTCCTCCATCAATAAATTTGATCTTTCGCCTCATGCCAATAGAAGTACGACCAGAACTGCTCATATTTGCGTCTTTATTTCTTATAATTTCTACCTTCCTGAAATAAGATATATGAAATATGGGTATCTAATTATATTTTCCATCATCCTCTGCAGAGTCAATCTTTGCATTCACTTTTTCTTCCCCTCCTTTTAAACTAGCATTGCCAACTCTTGACAACCTTGATACTTTCCTTCGAATTTGCAACCCTGACGATAGTCTCCAGGATCTGTTGATGATCGAAGTGGGTTCTGATGGTTTCGCCTCTTTGGTGATGGACTATACAGTCAGTAAGGTCGCATCTCGATGATGATCTCGTGACCTCTACTGTCCCCTCTTCGTTTCGACCATGTTGTCTACGATGAGTTCGTCCTCTCTCACCTCCACTGGTGTTTATAAACAGTAGCTCTGACTGCTATATTACCTCTCACCCGACAAGGAGCGTCCCGAACCCTCATACGCAGTCAGCAACATCACAATACTATCCCATTGCATTTAGCTATTAATTTTTTTAGTGAAGCAGTTTTTTTCTCCTATTTTTTTAATTGGCGGCTCGCCGAACTCCGCCTCCGATTTTTACCCTAGGAGTTTTTTTCACTGCTTCTTTTCGAGTTCACCGTATATGCCGACGATTGCTGACTTTTGTTTTATAAATGGCAAATCTTTTTGAATCGGATATGTTTACCATACTACTCATTTCTGCTGTTCATATGGATGCTCACATAATGCAGCAATTATCCACTTTGTATTTATTTAAACCATGATACTAAGTTTGTAATGATGGGGCCCTCTGGGCCTTAAATAAACAATTTATTTATTTATTTATTTATGAAAAATTTATCGTATGTTTGTACTTCCCATTCTTGAATTTTGCTGTCCTTTCTTCGGTTTAATGAACAATTCTAGTCATTCAAAAATTGAAAATCTCCAAACACATTTTACAAAAATATCCCGTTTCCAACTCTTTCAACTACTTCCTACTCAACCAGATGCCAGCTGACGAAGCTAAAATTTCTTTTGCTCAGGAGACTAGAAGCAGGCTGTTGTGTCCTTTTCCGACTTAAAAATAGCTCAAATCACCCCAAGCTTTCTGTTATCACCCCCGTTAGTCATCCTTATAACCTTATAAATTCTGCACTAATTATACCTCCTCCTGCATCCTCCACGTGTAAACGCTCTCTTTTCTTTGCTTCTTAATAGCTTTCTTTGTAATAACTTGCCTATTGAAATATGGTCCTTAACTAGTCTATTTACATTTAAGTGAGGACTGCCCGTTAATCTTAACATTTTTTCTATTTACCTTGTTTTTTCCTCATCTTTTACAAGCAGCTTTCTCTATGACTCGGAGAAAGGACCATCGGGGATTAAAGTGGTCCTCTTGAAACTATTTTTTCTCTACGTCGATTCCGCACGAACCATGATGTCTCCTTATAGCAACAGTCATTTAATAGATGAAGTAAATTCGGACGTACAAATTCGGACGTTCACAGTCTAAAATGCTGTCATTTATTTGGATACTTTCCATCATCGGAATTACATTCTGGATCCTAAGATGTTGAGGACTCAAGTTTACTGACGCCTTTTCGCAAGATTTTGTTTCATGCGCCAAAGTGATCAAAAACGAACAATATCGACGATTTAATATCTTATTCTCAAATGCTACTGCAGTATTAGCATATTCACCCACCTACCTAAGCAGATTTTTCTCTCCTACCCTCTATTTGAAAATGGAGGTCTATTTCGCTACTCTTGTATTTTTATACTGTGTCTTGCTGGCGCTAACCAAATATACATTCTTATATCTAAATATCCTGTTAATCTCTCTTTTTTTATCTCGTGTTCGCCACTGCGGTTTGTCGGAAATGCTTATTGTTTTATAATGGACATTGAAATTTTATTAGATTCAACAAACCCTCCTTTAATAAATTCCCGTCCTCAGTGACATTCCCGGAGAAGAGAAGATCTTAGTCAAGTCGTGATGCTTCAGCTCTCATTTGGCAAAATTCTCATCGTCATAGATTGGGCCTTGTTTCATTTTTTTGCAGATGGTAAAGAATATATAACGTACTCCCGCAAAATTTCTGCACGATCACGTAGACAAAGTAGAAGAAGCAGCATTCCTCGTCTATGCTGTCAGAATCTTTATTGAAGACGAGATATAAACAACATGTTTTTTTTCTGCACGTGCTCTCGTTGGAACAATTACATGTTGTGTCAGCAGAGCGTCAAGTGTTGCATTTAGCAGATGGTGATCGAAGGAATACTTTGAGCACTGCGCCCTCGGATATTTGCATCGATTAAAGAAATAAAATTAATAAATAGGTTTATTGATAGGGCACTTTTTGGTCGCCGTCAAATCCTAGGAACACAGGAAAAAACCTAAAACGAACTCCTCTTTTCCGTTACCACTTTAGCTTTCTTTTATTTCAATGCTTAAACAGCAGTGTTCGAAATGAGGAGTTTGTTTAAAGTAAAAAACCTGACCTCCAAAGTTTAGAAATAGCAAATTTGAAAATAAAACAGCTATACAGAATGGCGATGAATGTGTCTAGGTAGGAGTTGTTACGGTCAAGAATAGTCTGTTATCTACGTTTTAGAGTATTCATTCGACAGAGGTTGAAACGTCTGCGGTCGATTCGAAGGCATAGACACTTCGAATCAGATGTGAGCTGTAACGGACCGGAACCAAAACCACCTATTTTTGTTTTAACAGGACCACTTCCGTTTTTGTAGACGGTGAATAACACCTCACGTGATGGGGAATTGGACACGCCGCCGACTTCCGATAAGTCCCCCTCGTAATATTTTTCATTCATAAACGTGTTCAGTATACCTGACTCGTATTTCATACATTTCCCCTTTTCCCTTATTATATCATATTGTACCTTTAACCCCAATATTCCAGATACACTGTCTCTATCGTATAAAACGTCTCTGTTTTAAAATAACTTCCTACATCCATCGCATCGTTTACCTTCTATTCAGTGGTGTTATATCGCATGACGAATCCTTTAGAGCACGCAACGTCCAGATATACTCCCGTGAAGAAGGCTACCGAATTATTTCCACGTCCCTATAAGTCGCCTTCCTAACTTTTTCTGAATCGACCGGAAAGGAGAGTTCCGACAAGGAGCGTTCCGAACCCTCATACGTTGTCAGCATCATCACAGCTCTATCCCATTGCATCTAGCTATTAATGTTTTAGTGAAGCAGTATTTTTCTCCTATATTTTTTTAAATTGGCGGCTCGCTGAACTCCGCCTCCGATTTAACCTTAGGAGTTTTTTTACTGCTTCTTTTCTAGTTCACCGTTTATGTTTAAGATTGTTGTCTATTGTTTTAAAAATGGCAAATCGTTCTGAATCGGATATGCCTACCATATTGTTAATTTCTGCTGTTAATATGGCTGCTCACATAGAGCAGCAATTATCCACTTTGCATTTATTTATACCGCGATACTAAGTTTGAAATGACGGGGCTCTCTGGGCCTTAAATATACAATTTATTTATTTATTTATACAAGCGCAGTTGATTCCGGTTTGGGGTCTGCCGACTAATACGACTTAGTTGAACCGATTGCTAAAAAGGTGGAAATGGATAAGGAGCAAGAAAAGTTCAACGGTTAAAAACTTTCAATGCTGTCCTAAAGTCTTCATATTTGTATTTGATAATATAGTGCTAAATACGTTTGATCTAGCTTTATGAAACAACTAATACTAGTCCTTTCATCAAGCTTGATCAAAGCCTAGGCTTCAGGCCTGTTGCACATTCGAATAACGTACAGCATACATGATCTTAAAAACGCAAAAATATACTTCTAACAGGCAGAGATAAACAAAATGAGTTTTGCAAATTAGTTCTAAAGCAAATGCTTTAAAAATAATAAAATTATGTATAAAAATGAAAACGCTATCGGAAAAAATTTAAAAATTTAGTATTTAACTTCGAAAAAAGCTCCTTTTCAGATAATGGATAACGGTATTCCAAACTCAGTTATTAAGAGAGTGCCGAGCTTTCCCCGATTGCTTAGCCATGGATCTTCATTTTATCTTTTAAACGGATTCTTTCCTGACTCATGGAAGACATCTATTATTCTTCCTGTCTTCAAGGCGGGATCTCGTTCGGACGTAAATAATTATCGAGGCGTTCACAAAACCCCGGCTCTATCAAAACTTCTTGAAAAAATTATTTTTAATCAAATTCTCGACTTTCGCTTAGAAAATAAGCTCTTAAGTGACTCGCAATATGGTTTTCTACCTGGGAGATCATGCGAAGTGTGTCATTTAGCTTTTCGCAAACTCGTTACGTCCCTTCGTAATGAGCAGCAGTCAGTGGTTGTGATCTACTTTGACCTGAGCAAAGCCTTTTACAAGGTACCGCACAGAAGTCTTCTGGTGAAACTGGAAGCCCTTGGCATCTGGCCTCCTCTCCTTGACTTCATTAGTTCCTACTTGTCTTACCGCAGCCAGAAGGTCTTAGAAGGTAAAAGCTACTCGACGCCTCAACCGATCACGAGTGGCGTTTTTCAAGGCACGGTTCTAGGTCCCCTTCTCTTTATTCTGTACAAAAAACGAAATTTCAACTTTACTCACAAATTCACAAAAATTTTGTTTTACGCTGACGATCTCAAGTGCATTTATTCATTTTCTAAAGACAGTGCCAATAGTTGCGTGGATAAAATCAACACTGATCTACTTACGCTCTCACGTTTAAGCTGTACTTGGCAGATTGAGTTTTCTTCATCCAAGAGTAGTTTAATGTGTTTTGGCCCCGCTAAGCTTCCTGGACCCTCGTATTTTAAAATATTACACTTTGAGAACGATCAACCATAAAAGACTTAGGTCTACGTTACACGAACAAGCTAGCATTATCGCCTCATGCAGATCGAATTTCTGCAAAGGCTGCACAGATATGTGGTTTTATATCGCATAATTTCTTCCTTCCGGAAATAAAGTTAGACCTGTACCGCATGTTTGTTCTTCCTATTCTAGAATACTGCTGTCCCCTCTTTGGGCTGCTGAACGCCTCTGACCGCAGTAAGATTGAAAAAGTTCAGAGGGTTTTTACTCGAAGACTATTTTCTCTTCCTGGATCCAGTATCTCTTATACGGATAGATGCCAGTTAGCAAACATTAAATTTCTGTGGTTTCGAAGACTCGAAGCCGGTCTCTGCTTCCATTTTCGCGTTAACTCTAGCCCAAATCTCCCACGTATTAACGCTGTCACTCCGGTAGATTGACCATATGCCACTCGTAATTCCTCCATGATCATTTCACCACGCCTTAGTTCCAAAATTAACCGGTCTCATTTTTTTAACTCCAAATATGCTTTCATCTGGAATAATCTTCCACGAAAAATTAGGTTGTCCTCCACACTAGCTATTTTCAAAACAAAGTTATGCAAACATTTAACTAAGGAAGATATAAAGTCCTTATTTTCTGTTTTATTCCCTAACTCGCAACTTTTGGATTTCGAAAATGGTCCTCTTGGTATTTGAGGCAGCTCCCTTGATATTATATTGGTCTTTTATTATATTTCCATCATCCTCTGCAGAGTCAATCTTTGAATTCACTTTTTCGCCCCCCTCTTTTTAAACTAGCATCGCAAACTCTTGACAACCTTGTTGAGGATCAAGGCGGGTTCTGGTGGTTTTGACTTTTGATTGGTGGACTATGCAGTCGGCAAGGTCGCATCTCGATGATGATCTCATGACCTCTACTGTCCCCTCTTCGTTTTGACCCTGGTGTCAACGATGAGTTCGTCCTTCTCACCTCCACTGGTGGTTACAAACAGTAGCTCTGTCTGATATATTATCTCTTACACGACAAGGAGTGTTCCAAACCCTCATACGTTGTCAGCAACATCACAGCACTATCCCATTGCATCTAGCTATTAATTTTTTAGTGAAGCAGTTTTTTCTCCTAATTTTTTTTAAATTGGCGGCTCGCTGAACTCCGCCTCCGATTTAACCGTAGGAGTTTTTTTTACTGCTTCTTTTCTAGTTCACCGTTTATTCTTAAAGATGGTTGACTATTGTTTTAAAAATGGCAAATCTTTCTGAATCGGATATGCATACCATATTGTTCATTTCTGCTGTTAATATGGCTGCTCACATAGTGAAAGAATTATCCACTTTGTATTTATTTTAACCGCGATGCTTAGTTTGAAATGACGGGGCTCTCTGGGCCCTAAATATTCAATTTATTTATTTATATCTCATTAAAGTGAGAGCTTCGTGTGAAGCCAAAGAGAAGGCATAAATGTGACCAGTTATGTGACCACCAGTTATGGCTTGCTCGTGCACGGAGAGTGTAACAAAAAACAAGGTGATAAGTCTTCCTCTCGATGTGCATTGCAGGTAATCGTAGGAGGTTCAGAAATTGACGAGAGTAACTTCTCGTGGGAGTCATCGCCGTCATCGCCCATTACGTTTGGATTTGTAGATTGACTTCTATGTTCATAATAGCAGTCAGCTCATCAAGAAGAGTCAGCATAAAAATGAAACTCAAAATATATATGCGTTAATGTTGTTTCCTGAAGTTGGCGTTATCAAAGCCCTTTCGTCTCGAATTCCATGTTAAAGAACTGACTTGAAAAAGGTACTTTACTATTCAAAAATATGTGTAGTATTATTAAACAGATAGCGTTTAATTTTTATCTTAAATTTTAGTAAGGTTTGACTATTTCTAATAGAACTTGGCAGGGCATTCCATATTGTGGCATATCTCATGGAATAGAAGTTGGATCAGAAGGCCTTTTTAAATTTAGGAATGTTCATACAATTTTCATAATTTCTTGTGTCTCCTGGACCGTTTTGGTTTGTAAGTTTATGCATTCTGAGATATCTTAGTCGTGTGTGATTTTTAAAAGCTGACATTATTTGGGAGTCTTCTATCCAAACGCGTTGAAGAGCAATAATCCATGAGAGGTAAAACTTACATTTTATATTGTCGATAAGAAAATTTTACAAATGAATCCGCATAGCCTAGTAGCCTGGTGATATTTGTTTAACATGCGGAGATAAATCAAGAGTATTTGCATAGCTAAGACCTTAGTCTTTTATTGATGTTGTCTTGGTTAGTTCCTCATCGTTTAAGTCAAGGGAGGAAGCTTTGTGGGCAAAAAATCAGGAGATGACATTTACTTGGCGAGAATGGCATTTGCTTTCTTACGAAGCCTGAGGTTAAATGCAATAAACTCGACTTTGCTAACATAAACCATGAAACAGTAAATAATTTCGTAAGCACTCTAGATTGGCATAGCATATTCTTAATCAACGATCTAAACTTTTTCCGTGAGCTATTCCAGAGCCTCACAGAAAAAATCCAGGCTTTTTCCCGTTTAAGATTTTTAATTCACATACAGCTTCTTCTACTGTTCCGCATTTTTCTCCAGAAAAGACTTAAAAAAATTACGAAAGCAACTTAAAGATTCATCTAAAAGCTCTTTGTCAGTTCATTTAAGGATTGCACAAATCTTTGAATTAGCATCGAGAATAAGGCTCGCGCGAGATAAGCTTAGGGAGTCTCGGGCACTAAGTGATGCCAATTCATCCAAATCGGTTGCTCAAATCTTTCATGTTCGGTCATCGGCTAAGCGTCTGAAAGTCACTCCGCCCTTACTTGAGTGTAACAGAAAATTTTTGACAGATGATTTGGGCAAAGCAGAATTGTTTAACTCGTTTTTTGCCAACCAATTTACCACTTAAACTAGCCCCACTCCCACAATTCCTCTGCTTTCAAATTCGCTTCTTACAACTATTAATTTCTCGCCTTCGTGTATTCAAAAAGAAATAGCTCACCTAAAAAATTCACATTCAGTTGGAACTGATAACATTCCAAACTCACTTATTAAACAGTTAAGGGATTTTCCACCTTTACTTAGCAAATTATTCTCAGTATTTCTCGAAAATGGTTTCTTCCGCGATTATTGGAAAACTTCTATTATAATACCAGTTTTTAAATCTGGTTCCTGCTCGGACATTCATAACTATCGCGGTGTTCATAGCACTCCCTCTCTTGCTAAACTCTTCGAAAAACTAATTGCAAAACAAACCACGGATTTTTGCATAAGCAATCAAATTATCAACTTTTCCCAACACGGCTGTTTACCGGACCGTTCTTGTGAAACCTGCCACATGTCTTTTCTAAATCTACTAACCTCTGTTCGTAATGATAATCTATCTGTAGTAGTTATCTATTTTGATCTTAGTAAGGCATTCGATAAGGTGCCTCATAAACGACTTCTAGCTAAACTAGAAGCTATAGGATTTCGTAGTCCCCTTACTGACTTAATTAGATCATACCTAAATGATCGAAAACAAAAGGTTTTAGTAGGGTCCTCATACTCAAGTGCAACCCCGATTGTTAGTGGTGTCCTTCAAGGTACCGTATTAGGTCCTTTCTTGTTCTTTCTGTATATAAATGATATTTCATTGATAGTTAAACATTCTCAATCTTTTATTTCTGCTGATAACCTCAAATGCGTGTATTTCTTCTCTAACTCCACGACTGAACGGTGCCTAGAACAAATTCATTCAGACTTAGACGCTCTTTCGGCCTGGATCTCCCCATGGCTAATGGATTTCTCACCTACTAAGTGTCGCTACATGAGTTTTGGGCCTGTAAGGCTGCCGCAACCTCTTATCTTTGAAGGTTGCCATATGATTGAATGTTCCTCCATCAAGGACTTGGGCTTAAGCTACACCAATAAATTAGATCTTTCGCCTCATGCCGATAGAATTACGGCCAAAGCTGCTCAGATTTGCGGCTTTATTTCTTATAATTTCTACCTTCCTGAAATTGAATTAAGACTTTATCGTATGTTTGTACTTCCCATTCTTGAATTTTCTGTCCTTTCTTCGGTTTGATGAACGAATCTAGCCGTTCAAAAATTGAAAATGTCCATAGACATTTCACAAAAAAACTCCTATTTCCGACTCTTTCAACTACTTCCTACTCAACAAGATGCCAGCTAACGAAGCAAAAATTTCTTTGGGTCAGGAGACTTGAAACAGGCTTTTGTCTCCTTTTTCGACTAAATAATAGTTTTACTCTCCCCAAGCTTTCTGTCATTACCCCCGTTAGTCTTCCTTATAACCTAAGAAATTCTGCACTAATTATACCGCCCCCTGCATCCTCCACGCGTAAACGCTCTCTCTTCTTTGCTTCTAGGTATAGTTTTCTTTGGAATAACTTGCCAATTGAAATAAGGTCGTCAACTAGTCTTTCTGCATTCAAGCGAAGACTGCACATTTATCTAAACACTGATTCTATTAACCTGTTATTTTCCTCATCTTTCCCAGTAGCTTTCCCCATGACTCGGAGAAAGGACCATCGGGAATTTGAGTAACCCTCTTGAAACTATATTTACGCTACCTCAAGACGCCCATGAACTATAATGTCTCCCTATATCACCCGTCCTCCAAACGATGACGTCATTCGGACGTACACATTCGGTGGTCCACAGTCTTAAATGCTGCGGTTTCTTTGGATACTAACCATCATCAGAATTCAATTCTGGATCCTATGATGCTGAGGCCTTAAGTT
Source organism: Schistocephalus solidus (assembly GCA_017591395.1). Lineage (NCBI taxonomy): Eukaryota > Metazoa > Platyhelminthes > Cestoda > Diphyllobothriidea > Diphyllobothriidae > Schistocephalus > Schistocephalus solidus. The sequence goes on along the minus strand of WEDG01003419.1, from coordinate 9,326 downwards.
CATTGACGCATTTTCGTGAGCTTCTGTTTTCATACGCCTAAGTGATCAAGAACGAATCACCTCGACGTTTCATTATCTCATTCTGAAATGCTACTGCAGTATTACCCTATTCTACCACCTGACTATTTTTTCCTAAGCAGTTTTTTTCTCCTACCTTCTATTCGAAAAATGAAGGCCTATTGAACTCTGCCTCCATTTTCATGGTAGGAGTTTTTTTCACTGCCTATTTTTTCTAGTTCACATTTAATTTTAAAACATTGCTAACTGTTGACATAGCAGGACAAGTTATGAATTTGTACATTTTATCTGCACACATTGTCCTAACTTTATTTCGTTACTAATGTTTGCTTAGACAGTACCTTCCCGGTGCTAACCAAATATAAATATAAATTCTAAATAAATTCTAAATTCTAAATATTGTTGCATATCTAATGGAATAGAAGTTGGATCAGATAGCCTTTTTGGATTTAGGAATGTTCATACAATTTTCATAATTTCTTGTGTCTCCTGGACCGTTTTGGTTTGTTAGTTTATGCATTCTGAGAATATCTTAGTCGTGTGTGATTTTTAAAAGCTGACATTATTTGGGAGTCTTCTATCCGAAAGCGTTGAAGAGCAATAATCCATGAGAGGTAAAACGTACATTTTATATTGTCGATAAGAAAATTTTACAAATGAATCCGCATAGCCTAAACAGCCTGGTGATATTTGTTTAACGTGCGGAGATAAATCAAGAGTATTTGTATAGCTAAGACCTTAGTCTTTTATTGATGTTGTCTTGGTTAGTTCCTGATCGTTTAAGTCAAGGGAGGAAGCTTTGTGGGCAAAAAATCAGGAGATGACATTTACTTGGCGAGAATGGCATTTGCCATTGAATAATCCATTCGCTTATTTTTTAAAAATCATTTTCAATAGTTCTGTGCGAACTGGCTACTGTATGCTTGTTAGATGCATATGCAAGTTTTAAGTAATCTGCCTATAAAAATGTTTTAGCTGACATTGATATAAAGGATAAGTGGTGAATGTATATAAGAAATAGGAGGGGACCTAGGATAGTCCCCTGAAGTACTCCGCTACTAATATGAGATGGTTCTGAGACCAAGATTGGAATGTGCACTACCTGATATCGGTTTTGAAGGTAAGAATTTAGAAAGTCGAGAAGAGGAGACACAATCTCATGTCTTATTAGCTTCACTATTAGCCTTTGCTGGGGGACTTTATCGAACGCTTTTTATAGGTCAAAGTATATCGAAGCCACCGTGTTTCCGTCATCTCTGTTAAGTCACTTTAAGTCACTTTATTGAGAGAAGTAGGCTTTCACCATTGAGCTCCCTATTCCCATGCAAAAATGTCAATAGTACAAACGTTTACAGTGATAAATCTGACAAATGAAAATGTTGAGTCATCGATATGTCTGGGCCGGGCACAAGCTGCCACTGTTTACACAATCTTCATTATATTTTCAATAGTTTCTCAGAAAATGAGTATCTAGTTTGAATTTTAATGTGTCAACAGTTTCTGAAAGGACCACCTTGTCAGGGAGTACGTTCCATGCTCCAACGACCCTCTGCGAAAAGGCGTTCCGACGGACGTCCGTGTGGACAAAATTCCTCTGCCGTTTAAGGGGAGGACCCCGCAGATGTTCCTTCCCAGCCAATTCAAAGAAGTCAGCAAATTCTAGAGCACACTCGCGGCCTCTGAAAATCCGGTAGGTTTGGATGAGGTCACCGCGTATTTGCCTGTAATTTAGAGACAACTAATCAAGTTCAACTAGTCTGGCTTCGTAAGGCAGATGACTAAGATTCTTGACCATCTTAGTAGCCCTCGCCTGCACTCGTTCCAGCTGGAGATGATCCTTCTTAAACCACGGACGGCATATTCCAAGTGAGATCGAACAATTACCCCGTAGGCTTTTCGGAAGAGTTCCTTATCAATCGGCACAAATCCACGTCTGAGAGCAAATTAAAACTGTGTAGCGCATTTAGCTGCCTTTAAACACTGTGAAGATTGTTTAAGTAAGGAGTTTATTAAAACACCGATGTCCTTCTGTTCCTCAACAATTGAAAGGAGCTGCCCATTGAGAATGTATTGGTATGAATCATCCTCCTCCATGGTCCTTCTGGTTCGCAGTCTTAGTAACGCACACTTTCCAACGTAAGAGTTTAAGAGCCAACGAGCAGATGAGTTGCTAAGACGGTTGAGATCCTCTTGAGATGCGCACCCATCGGAATCAGATCTGATAACCCTCCAAAATTTAACATAATCTGCAAACATGATGGCGCTGCATTCCAGGTCGTCGACACAGTCGTTGATGTACACTAAGAAGAGTAAAGGCCCTAATACCGAGCCTTGGGGGACACCACTTAGAACCAGAGTAGGTGTTGACTTCGAGGTATCGACGCACACAGTTTGCAATCTACCTGTAACAAAGTCTGCGATCCATGTCAGTAGAATCCTCTTAGGCGAATTTCAGATAATTTGCAGATGAGACGTTTGTGTGGGACACAGTCAAACGCCTTCTTGAAATCAGTGTATATGACATCAAGCCTACCGTTTTCGTCCAGTGCACGAGTCCACTGCTCTTTGGAGAGTAATAAACTGGAAACACAGGGGCGATTCTGTCTGAAGCCATGCTGGAGATCTGAGAGTAATCGATTTTTCTCAAGGAACTTCATGGTTGCTTTCTTGATTATTGATTCCATTATTTTACAGAAAATGGAGTTTAGGATGACTTGCCGATAATTGTTGACATTAGATCAAGCACCGCTCTTGTAATTGCGGTACATATTTGCTGCCTTGCAAAACGTCACTAGTGACAATTTTCCTTTCGTATTATCGATTTGAAAAATAATTATATTTTAAAATCAATATGAAACCCCAGTCAGTGCTTAGACGCAAACATCCAGTTCGCGTAAAACTTCCACTAGAGCAACCCCCCTTAAGCATGAAGAAATTAGACCTTGACGCCCTGGAAAACTTTAATACCTTTATGTCTAAATATGGTTCTCTCTTCACGATCCTTGGTACTATTTTTGAGGAAAAGTTGTCTTCACTCACTTCTCAACAATGCGTGAAACTAGAGCCTTTTATAAACATGTTCAGTACCGAGTCAATTGACCGACACAATAGAAGTTTCAATTTTCTTTTAAAAACGTCCCCAAGAGTAAAATCCCCTGGACGTTGCATTTCATTTCCTTTACTCGTGCGGCTTTGACATTAAAGTTGCTAAAGCTAAAAGGTTATCTTCCCGTAGTAAAAACCCGGCTTTTTCTGGTCAAAACCTTTTCAGCGATTGAAGTTGACCTTATTTTATCTAAGCATGAGCACTCAGCTCAATATTTGAAAAAAGCAAGTTGTTTATCTGTAGGGATAATACTTCAATGGAACGTCGGGTTTCACCCTTATTAGCAAACAAGAAGCCTTGGTCTACCCCTTCAATAACAAAAGTTATCTCAGAGGTTTGTCCTGTAGCTAATGCAAGCCCACGGCCTTTCGGATCGACAGGAATTTCGATTCCAGCTGAATCTTCACCTGTTAACCTTGTTCCTGGTTTGAGTGAAATTATGTCAACGTCACTTCCTTCTCATCCCAAGCAAACCATGCCTGCTATAGCTGCCAAATCTACTAAACCTAAGAAAACTCTTAGTAAATCTGAATCATTGGTTTATCCAGGCATAAATATCAGTAATGTCATTACCGATGGGAAACCTGCTAACCCCTCAGCATCAACAACAACTGCGAACGCTAATGTTAGCATCCTTCCCAACCCAAAAGTTGGCCGAAATCTCCAAATAATTAACGCTTCTTATTAGATTACCAGTTTTTTGAAATCATTTATTCCTTTTTCAAATGCACGTTTTCCGCCACTTTATGCTTACTTCCCTCAAAATCTCATTTCTATGCCACCCCCTATCTTTCAAACGCCACAATATAGCCTTCCTTTCCAAAGTTTTCATCCAAATATGCCGCTGTACAATAATCTCAGTTCTCTTAACAGTAACATTTCGACAATTTGTAGACCAGAGCAATTTTGTTTCCCACCTTCCGTTTCTTCTTTCCAGTTTTCTTCTCCACCACCAAATTTTCCTTTTTTTATAAATACTGATGAGCGTAACCTGCAGCTCAGGAATACGCTCAGCTTAGTTTCACTCAATGCGAGATCAGTTGTAAATAAGATGGCTGAGCATAGAACAGTAGCCTTTGAGCTTGATCCAGATGTGCTGTGCATCACTGAATCGTGGGCTCACTCTCTTATTTCTGACTCAACGCTTGATATAGATAATTTCAATTTGTACCGACAAGACCGCGCTGAAAAACGTCGCGGTGGTTGCCTCCTTTATCTTAAGTCATCCTTTGTACATTTCCCTTTTCAGCTGAGCATTTCGTCATTTTCTGGAAATGTATGCTTTGCTTCAGTCATCCTCCCTCACAATAAAAAAGCGTTAATTGGCTGTGTCTATAATCCTCCGTGTTATTCTGGCAATGGAAGCGAGCTCTGTGAACTATTTGAAAAAGTTGCAGACAACCAATTTGATGTCAAAATAATCATAGGCGATTTCAATCTGCCAGACGTTGACTGGCAGGCAAATTCCTCTCCGCCTAAACATCAGAAATTGGTCGATACTATTAACTTTTCAAACATGTCCCAACTGGTCAGATCAGTTACTAGAAATGACAACATTTTAGATTTTATTTTTACAAATTATGTCCACCCTCTCTTTATGAATTTTCATCATGATATTTTAACAAGTGATCACGCAATAATTCACTGTTGTCTTCTTAAAATATTAAATCTTTTATTCCGCAAAACGTCACTAGTAACAATTTTCCTTCGTATTATTGATTTAAAAAGTACTTATATTTTAAAACCAATATGAAACCCCAGTCAGTACTTAGACGCAAACATCCTCTTCGCGTAAAACTTCCACTGGAACAACCCACCTTAAGCATGAAGAAATTAGACCTTGACGCCCTGGAAAACTTTAATACCTTTATGTCTAAATATGTTTCTCTCTTCACGATCCTTGGTACCATTTTTGAGGGAAAATTGTCTTCACTCACTTCTCAACAATGCGCGAAACTAGAGCCTTTTATAAACATGGTCAGTACTGAGTCACTTGACCAACATAAGAGAAGTTTCAATTTTCTTTTAAAAAACGTTCCCAAGAGCAAAATCCCCCTGGAAGTTGCATTTCATTTCCTTTACTCGTGCGGCTTTAACTTTAAAGTCGCTGAAGCTAAAAGGTTATCTTCCCGTAGTAAAAAAACCCTCCTATTCTGGTCAAACTTTTTTCAGCGATTGAAGTTGACCTTATTTTCTCTAGACATGAGCACTCAGCTAAATATTTGAAAAAAAACAAGTTGTTTATCTGTAGGGATAAAACCCCAATGGAACGTCGGGTTTCACCCTCATTAGCAAACAAGAAGCCTTGGTCTACACCTTCAATACCAAAAGTTATCTCAGAGATTTGTCCTGTAGCTAAAGCAAGCCCACGGCCCTCCGGATCGACAGGAATTTCGATTCCAGCTGAATCTTCACACGTTATCCTTTTTGCTGGTTTGAGGGAAATAGTGTCAACTCCATTTCTTTCTCATCCGAAGCAAACCATGCCTGCTATACCTGACAAATCTACTAACCCTAAGAAAACTCCTAGTAAATCTAAATCTGTGGCTAATCCAGGCATGAAAATCAGCAATGGCATTACCGATGGGAAACCTGCTAACCCCTCAGCATCTACAACATCTGCGAACGCTAACGTTAGCATCTTTCCCAACCCAAAAAAATTGTCCGAAATCCACAAATATTTAACGCTTCAAATTATGCTACCAGTTTTTTTCGAAATCATTTATTCCTTTTTCAAATGCACGTTTTCCGCCAATTTTCGCTAACGTCCCTCAAAATCTCATTTCTATGCCGTCCCCTATCTTTCAAACGCCACAATATAGCCTTCCCTTCCAAGGTTTTCATCCAAATATGCCACTGTACAATAATCTCAGTTCTCTTAACAGTAACATTTCGACAAATTGTAGACCAGAGCAATTTTGTTTCCCACCTTTCGTTTCTTCTTTCCAGTTTTCTTCTCCGCCACCAAATTATCCTTTTTTATAAATACCTATGAGCGTAACCTGCGCTCAGGAATACGCTCAGCTTAGTTTAACTCAATGCGAGATCAGTTGTAAATAAGATGGCTGAGCTTAGAACAGTAGCCTTTGAGCTTGATCCAGATGTGCTGTGCATCACTGAATCCTGGGCTCACTCTCTTATTTCTGACTCGACGCTTGCTATAGATAATTTCAATTTGTACCGACAAGATCGCGCTGAAAAACGTGGCGGTGGTTGCCTCCTTTATATTAAGTCATCCTTTGTACATTTCCCTTTTCATCTGGACATTTCGTCTTTTTCTGGAAATGTATGCTTTTGCTTCAGTCATCCTCCCGCACAATAAAAAAAGCGGTAATTGGCTGTGTCTATAATCCTCCGTGTTATTCTGGCAATGAAAGCGAGCTCTGTGAAACTATTTGAAAAAGTTGCAGACACTCAGTTTGATGTCAAAATAATCGTAGGCGATTTTAATCTGCCAGACATTGACTGGCAGGCCAATTCCTCTCCGCCTAAACATCAGAAATTGGTCGATAATATTAACTTTTCAAACATGTCCCAACTGGTCAGATCAGTTACTAGAAATGACAACATTTTTAGATTTAATTTTTTTACAAAACGATGTCCACCCTCTCTTTATGAATTTTCATCATGATCTATTTACAAGTGATCGCGCAATAATTCACTGTTGTCTTCCAGTTCCCCTTCTTACGAAGCCTGAGGTTAAATGCAATAACCTCAACTTTGCTAACATAAACCATGAAACAGTAAATAATTTTGTAAGCTTTCTAGATTGGCATAGCATATTCTTAATCAACGATCTAAACTTTTTCCGTGAGCTATTCCAGAGCCTCACAGAAAAAATCCAGGCTTTTTATCCCGTTTAAGATTTTTAATTCACATACAGCTTCTTCTACTGTTCCGCATTTTCTCCAGAACAGACTTAAAAAATTACGAAAAGCAACTTTAAAGATTCATCTAAAAGCTCTTTGTCAGTTCATTTAAGGATTGCAAAAATATTTGAATTAGCATCGAGAATAAAGGCTCGCGCGAGATAAGCGTAGGGAGTCTTGGGCACTAAGTGATGCCAATTCATCCAAATCTGTTGCTCAAATCTTTCATGTTCGGTCATCGGCTAAGCGTCTGAAAGTCACTCCGCCCTTATTGAGTGTAACAGAAAATTTTTGACAGATGATTTGGGCAAAGCAGAATTGTTTAACTCGTTTTTTGCCAACCAATTTACCACTGAAACTAGCCCCACGCCCACAATTCCTCTGCTTTCCAATTCGCTTCTAACAACTATTAATTTCTCGCCTTCATGTATTCAAAAAGAAATAGCTCACCTAAAAATTCACATTCAGTTGGAACTGATAACATTCCAAACTCACTTTTATTAAACGGTCAAGAGATTTTCCACCTATATATATGTGCCAGTTTATAGGCAAGGTCAAAAAGGGATATAAAAGTATGGGGTCGGAGCTTCGACAGTGAAAAACTCCTGATCGTTTGCTTTGGTATTGTTTTTCATGAGAAAAACTCTGCAGCTCATTGAACGGATGAAAGTTCAGGACAGGGAAGTATCGACACAGGTGCACGGTGTAGTACTTCTTCTTTCAGTGTTGTAAAAATCTGGTATTCTGGTACCAGGCAACAGGTACTGCCGGCGAACGGCTGTCTCGTAGTGTCTACTGAGGAATAACCTGATAACGGAATGCAAGAGCCAGCAATATTGCCTTCAGAATAAAGTCCGGCACAGGATTTAGAGTCCTTGAACGCCATCAAGCGGAAGAGATCTTCCAGAGAAACAAACGGGTCGATTCTCGTAATCTGACAGCGTTGTTGGTAGGATGTTTAACTATCGATGAAATATCGCTTACATGTATACAGTAAGAACAACAAGGACCAAGTACGGTACCTTGAAATCCACTACTAACAATTTAAGGGGACAATGAAATCCTATCGCTTCTAGTTTAGCTAGAAGTCGTTTATGAGACACTTAATCGAATGCTTTACTGACATCAGAGTAAATAACTACTACAGATATATGATCCTTATGAAGAGAGGTTAGTAGATTTAGAAAAGACAAGCGGCAGGTTTCACAAGATTGGTCTGGTAAAAAGCCGTGTTGGTAAATTTTAAAAATTTGATTGCTAATGCAAAAATCCGTGATTTGTTTTGCAATTAGTTTTTCAAGGCGTTTAGCAAGAGTGGGCGTTTTATGAACACGGCGATATTTATGAACCTTCTTCCACTCTCTAGCGTGCAAAAGGCTTAAAAGTAACGAGCAGTATTCCAAACTAGGCCTGACATACATTTTATAGAGGCTGATTCTAATATTGACGGTTTTAAAATTCCTGAGAATAAACCCAGTAGTTTGGCGTGCTTTTGAGACAATCAGTGCACAGTGCTCTGACGGATTAAGACTACTAGAATATGATATGTCCAGATCCATTATAACCCCGGGCACATTAAGGTCATGACCGTCTATGCTTAGATGACGCTGATGGTTGTCACCACTTACCATAACGGAGCACTTGTGCCAAGAAAGCGAAAGGCACCATGTGCAACACCACTGAGCGAAGGCCTGAAGATCCTTTTATAGAGCTCAGGCACGATGTTGCGATCGACCGGTTCATATCGATAGACAACTTGTAAGTCGTCAGCGTACATAAAATGGCCTACCATACTGAAAAAATCATGAACATCGTTGAAAAAGCAAAAATAGAAGCGGGCCGAGCACGCTACCCTAAATAAATCTGCTACTCACATGCGTAGGGTTGGAGATAACATCAGAAATTTTAACCTGTTGTGCACGCGCGTTCAAATAGGAAGATATTAAGTTCAGAAGCTTGTTCCCCATGCCAATGAAGGCAAGTTTCAGCAGTAGGAGATCATGGTCAACACGAACAAAAGCCTTCGTGAAATCGAATTAAACCGTGTAAATTGCAAAACCGCTGTCTCTATATTGTAGCACATGATCAAAGGAAAAGAGCTGGAAGGTGTAACAAGACCTTTTTTCGAGAAATCCTGCTGAGTCGCATTACGTATGTTATTCTCTGTTAGGTGACGCATCATCTTGTCTTTGATCAAGGTCTCAAAGATCTTCGAAACTGCTGGCAGTGTATTTGTTGGCCTAAACGTCCAAAACGACGGCACGACGCCTGAATAGCAGTATGATTCCTTCCATAAAATATAAAGCTCACCAAGAGCAAGATTAAATATCTTA
>WEDG01003418.1:0-22751 GCA_017591395.1 Schistocephalus solidus | reverse complement strand
CGATCGCCAGACAATTAAATCGGTTTGGCATCTCCATCGCACACAAGCCGGCGTCTTTCTTGCGCGCACCACTATTGTGAGTCAAATACCCCACAATAAAAGAGCAGCAAACGAATGTAATTTACCGCATTCCGTGTGCAAATTGCTCTAGCGCTTACGTAGGCCACACGGGTCGACAACTTGGGACCCGCATAAACGAACATAAACTGGCCATCCGCCGATGCGATCCCTTGTCCCTCGTGTTGCGCACGCCGTGGACTGTGACCACCGCTTCAATTGGGACGCAACCGAAGTGGTCGCCATGGTTAACACCAAGAAGGCACGAGAATTCCTCGAAGCTTGGCACTCTAACACAAACAGTCTCAACCGCCATGTCGATCTGGACTCTCAATACGAAGGCCTGCTTGCCCGGCTCACTGACTTGCGCCCACAACCTAACCACAGGCGCTTACCTTTTCTGGACCATGTTGAATATCACTGTCTAACCACCCTCTCCCCTGACATGTCAAACAACATTTGACACTATTAACACCTCCAATATCGGTGCAATTACATCTGTCCCCATCCCGCATCGACGACCGGCCCCAATCCAATTATGTGCCCATTCCTCACACCCAAGTTGGTTGTCTGTCGCGTGAATATGTTTTTTAAACCAGTACTAGCGGCAAACAGGCTTGGACGGTGGAAAGATTGCACGTAGCCTAGAAATACAATAGTCTGATCGGGCGTACAATGATGGCAAAAAAATACACAATACCAGACAGCCAGACGTATTTCAAGGAATGCGATTTTACTTGTGTTTAGACTAAAAGTGTGACTTCAATGACATAACAGTAGTTAAATTACGAATCTTCAACGGAATAGGTTAGCTGCCTACATGTGAATAAAAAAATACATTTTGCCTTTGAGGTCAGCCCTCCATAGAAGTATATTTATTCGCACATATTCTGGCATTCCCTTAGAGTGCGAAAACTGTTGCCATTAGCATCACATACACCATAGGTAAATTCTTTGCATTTTCTTGTGAGGATGTCAAAACCGAATCGGTGAATTGAGCCTTCACAATCTCCTTTTTGCAGCGGAAGCCCACAGAATTCAAGACTACTTAATAATGGAAAGATTAATGTCACGAATGTAATATGTGTAGGTTAAAAGAAATTATGATAAATAGCAGTATCAAGGTCAAATTAACATTTGATTCTGCCTGGCCGTTTAGTCGAAAAATTTAGGATTGAACACGTAGTATACATTGAGTTGAGTAAAGAATATTATTGAGAGGTCAAGGTGCGCAGAAATGGGACTGATGTTTGCAGTTTACCGCATGGTATTTGCCATTTTAGGAAAAAGCAGTGCTCATTGAGACAGTATTAATGATATCTTATTTTATTCTGAGGCCTTGGCTAGATGTGCAAGCGTAGCCGACGACAGCAAATATCTGTGAGTCTTTTTGAGGCTGTGCAACGCGACATTCGTTTGTACCTGGGGTAGGCATTTTCACCTCTATATATATATATATATATATGGCAAGGAAGTCCGTTCAAAAGTCGGCTGCTTGATATGTCCGAAATACCTTGAGACTCTGCTGCATGATAATAAATATTCTAACTCAGTCGTCAGGAATCTTTACAAATCAAAAGCACATTTCCGACATTCGGTTAACTTTCACTCGATGGAACAAACCCGTACATAAACTCTTACGGTCTGCTATTATGCCATTATTCGCACTTATGCATATCAGCATACTCTTAATGGTGTATACGATGTCCTGATATGCAAACAAAACGTCCGTTAGACTAAAATGTTTCTTAAACCGTCGTTCAGAAATTTTTGGGTATTTTCCTGCGATGACAAAATGTAAATAAGTTCAAACAATGCTTATTTAGTCAAACATGCCACTCACCTGATCCTCGCCCTGCAGAGGACTGTAAATGTCGTTTTTTGTCTGGTGCCGAACAACCACGGCAGCTCATCAGAACCATTGCCAGCAAAACTAGGAGAGATTTGGTCCACATGTTGAAAACCTGTCGTCCCGCACCGATGGATTAAATATGCTTTATATAGGCAGACGCCTGTATGGAAAAATTGACCGCAGCTTCTGATGGATTCAACTGACCCAGTAACTCCACCGATATGTCTCCACAGGTTTTGAGGGCTTTGACTTAAATGCAGGTCATGCCATCGATTTCATCCTAGCAAACCGTTACGCCTGGAGGCATGGAATTACCTCATACAAAGGCGAACAAAACACAATTGAAGGTAAAAACGCATGACAAATTTATTGTTATCCTTTAAATCCCTCTTTAGGTATTAAGGAAATAAGAAGAAGGAGGAAATATTACTTTTTTTTAAAACGAACTTGAAACAAAAAACTGACAAAATTTAACTTTGAAGCAAATTGCAGTGTGCTTTTACGACATACGACCTTTTTTTGTTAGACTGAAATGCACAGATCAAATTTGTCGTGTGGCATCTCAGATTAACTATGAATATGAGACCCAAAATGCTGAGTCTCAAAATGGTGCCCCAAGTACTCATCCTCGCAAGAATTCGGACAGTGTCAGCCAAGCCTATTTTGGTTCACGCTTTTGGTTGGGTCTGCATCAACGATAAGGAACACAGAAAATTCCATTTATAAAATTACAAAACGCATCCTTCTTCAGCATAACATACATACTGATACAATTTACAGATCGAGCTCCTTAAGTTTTTTAATAATAATAATATATTCGTTTGACTCACTTGAGAAATTCTCGGCGGCCTCCCACAACCAAGCCACAAGGGGAAGGCTTTAATTCAGCCAACTGACGCCGAGGTTTTAACCAGTGGGTCATACGAACTATTCAAAGCTTCCAAAACCCTCTATTAAATACTTATATAATTGAAGTCTGCTTACCGCCCACAAGCGGTGACTGTTTGCATGAAAGTTAAGCCGAAATTCTAAATTGTATTTTTGATTAGCGTGGCTTACATAAATATAAATGTAAACGCACTTATCGTTTGGCACCATTATGGTTTAGTTCAGATACGCCAGGACTCCAGCTGTTGGATGCAAGATTTCGGACACCTGCAAAAGCCGCATATGACTACTTAAAATATCATTCTTGCTGTTGATTTGTCTATGCCCTTTTAAAGTAAAAAAATGTTTTATAGAAAAGAAAATCACACATATGTTTTCTTTTTAACATTTTGTAGTTACTCCCGTCTTGAAGTTTCATTTTCAAAGAAAGTAAAACAAGTTTGAAAAAAAACGTTTTCCAATTCTCAAGTAAGGTTGAACCGGATAAGCGATTTCATTTTCGTTGAAGGTTCTCGGTGTACAAGCTGAATGCTGTCCGGTTAAGAACGAGCATACATGCATCCATGCCATTGAAAAGGTACCATACATTGCTCAAACATTTTGCAATTTATGTGGATTATGTTTTATACATCACGGAAGGAATCAATCAATGTCCGGATGCAAGGCGATTGGAATGAACAGTTGACGGTCTTAAAAATCCCAATATAAGAAACTTTTGAAAAATAGAAAAATATCCTACGTTTGAGCAAAATGGGAAAGAAAATAGGAAAAGGGAAATATTTTTAAACCTGAATATATCCTTTCTTATAGTGTAAGATCATAAGGAAACGGGATTTGCTATCGACTGATTCAAAGAAAGAATGTGTTGCTTCTCTTTTATATATATATATATATATATATATATATATATATATATATATATATATATATATATATATATATATATATATATATATATATATTGGAAGATGGGTACCTCAAGAAGTCCAATTCGAATAACAGATATTCTTTTAGAAAAGATAAGAAACTTTACCAGGTAAGTCTTGGTGCTGGTCCCCCAGGTCATCGGCAGACATGAAGTAAGTGTGCCATTTAATCAGATGACTTATGCATCAACTGAGACATGGAATTGGACACTGTGTACGGCAACCAAAAATAACGATGGAAGAGGCGATAGCCAATCTAAACGGAAGTTCACCCACAATGACAGCTAATGACAGGAAGGACTAAGCGTTATCGATTTTTTGTACACGGTTTAAATTATAAATGTTTTGCACACTTACTGCAGTCTGACGATGAACTGGGCAACCAGCATCAAAATTTAACCTTGCTGATCTTTTCTAGTTGGCCATTTGTGTTTTTATTAAAATAAGAACGTTTTGCGATAATTTCAGTAAAAGAAGAAGAAGAAGAATGAAAAGAGGCGATCACTGGCAGATGGTGTTTATTGGCCTGACTTTTCGTATTCTCTCTCGAACTCATCTTCAGAAACAGTTGCAGAAAAGAGTAACTGAGGCACAAATTGCGCAGTATTCATAGGGCATGCTTGCCAGACAACCACAGGCCTTCCATCATTGGCAGTCCTTGTTTTAATTTTTGGTGTTCGTAATTGATGCGATGATTGCTTCTTGTTCCGTACTCGAGTTTGGGAAAAATTTAAGAAACTTCATAAATTACGTTTTGATACTGGTTTTACAGGTCGTCGGCATTCATGAAGTAAATGCGTCATTTTTCAGATGCCTCATGCATTAACCCAGATATGGAATTGGACACTGTGTACGGCAACCTAAACAAACGATGAAAGTGACGATGGCCAATCCAAACGACAGTTCACCCACATTGACAGCCATTGGCCGAAATGACTAAACATTATCGATTTTTAGCAAGGTTAGCACCTGAGGTAGGCATGACGGTCATCGAGTAGAGCATTGGCCTTCTGGAGGTATTCCGACTTATCGAGTACTAATGTGGAGTGTCCCTTGTCGGCTGGCAGTATAACGATGCTCCTGTCAGCGTTCAGTTTCCGGAGGGCATCATGCTACATTCTTGGAATAGCCACACGTGGTTTGTGTGTCAACAGTAAGGACGTTCGTTGTTGTCTGATGAGGTGCTTTGTATCTTCCACCTCCTGTGAGTGCCTTAAGACCGACTCAATGGTCGCCCCAAGATTAACCGGATCGGCATCACCAGTGTTGAAGGATGCTTCATGTTTTAGCACTTGAAACTGTACCGGTGTAAGTTCTTTGGAGGATAAATTGTGGACCAGCGTCTCGTCGTGATCTTGTGTGGTGGGGCTTAACTTTTGGAATTTAACTCTCAGCTCCATATCTCTTCTAGATCGCAGTTCTCTGGCTCGATTATTGATTACTTGGTCCAACAGTGATACACCGTTCTCTCCTATCAGCTCTTAACACTTCGGAATAATCTTGCTCAAAATTCTGCGGTATTTCTGCAGCCTCAACTGGCAGTCCTGGATAAGAGCACGGGCCATTCGCCTGCCATGTTGCATAACCAATTGCTTCGCCAGCGTTGTGTTCACCGGTAGCTTGTAGGACAGGCTTTTCGGTAGCACACGGCTGTCGAGAAATCTGTTGAGGAATTCGATTTGCGCGAACGTTGAAGACACGCGAAGGGCAAAGATTTCCCATCGACGTGCTGACTCTAGCGCCTCGCGCCCGAAAATATTGCTAATTGAAGCGAAAATGCGCGTCCCCGGGCACAAATCAGAAGAAGAGGTGATCACGGGAACAATATGTTTAATATCCTGACGTTTCAAAATCAAACAAGATTCTATCGTCGGAGGTAGGTTCAGTAGGGCGCCTCACAGTATTTATGGGTTCTGAACATGCTGGCTCTACAGCTATTCGTGCAGGATGCACTGCAGGGGGGTGGGGGCGTTAATTGCTGTCCTGCTGATCATTGATTTTTTTCTCCGTCACCTCGCCACGGGGCTGTGTCGGGATGGCAAGTGTCATTGACATCGTCTGCATTGCCCGCGTTTGTTGTCCCGGACCCGCATGTCTGTTTCTCGTACCTCGTTTGCATCTGTCCGTGCACGTCTCATCGGTGGTTGCTGAGTCGTTGCCGGTGTCTCCGTTCCTATCGGGTTGGAGTCGCCCATCATCGGGTATTCGTACGAAAACTATGTTCACCTGCGTCCACGTTCATGCCTGGTCGGAGGTCTTGCTTGTTCGTATTCTCCGCGGTTATCCAATCGAATGTGTTGTTGTGTTCACTCAGGCTCGTTATGCGTTTGCTCGCGACCGCGAAACGTCTGACTTCTTGTCTTCGATTCTGTTGATTGAGTCGCACACGTAAGGCATTTAAGGCTGACGGGAGAATCGTACAACGGTTAATGGAAGAAGGTACGGTGTGCCAGGCTTCGAGCGTTTCTCTGGCTGTTTGGTCTATACCTCGGCCAAGGATTTCGGAGTCATCGAAAGAAAAGGTGCGTCTAGAGGCAGCACAGTGTTCCGCCCCGAACGAGAGCTGATCCATCCTTCTAACGGTCCTTGCGTGCTCACTCATGCGGGTCTGTAGTCGCTTACTGGTCTCTCCGACATAGTTCACCTCACAGGAACCGCACTGAACACAGTAGACGACGTTCGCCGTATCGCCGCGTGACAGAGGGGTCTTGGGTCTCATGACCAGACGTCTTATTGGCGCCTCAGGTTTGTGGGCGACGCCGATCATCAATTATTTTAAGAGACGCGCAACAGCTTCTGATGCGTTGTCGATACATGGCATTGCCCAGCACACTTTCGGTGGGTCTATCACTGGTCTTATAACTTGTCTCGGTTGTCTGCTGCGTTCTATATAACTACTAGGATAACCATTGGAGGTGAACCATTCGTGGAAAATAGTGGAACTCGGCTGCTTTGTCACCTTTCTCGCTACAAGGAGTTTCCGCCCTTTTGTAAAGCGTCTTTACGCAGCTTCGTTTGCGGCACAATAGGTGGACATTTTGGTAACTGAGGAGTGGATGTGTGTTGGTGGCCTTTCTATATACCGTTGTCCTAAGACTGGCGTGGGTCTTATATTGATAATGTGGAACCGACAAAGACAAGGCAGAACGGAATGGCCATTTCTGGCTTATTAGCCGTCATCAGCCATTCATACCCAATCCCAAGTGAAGCATACCTGGGATTCAAACCCACGACCTTTGGTAATTGAGTCGAACGCTCTACCATTGAGCCACGGGCTTGTTGCTTTGTCGGTTGCGACCGGGAATATGATGATAATGTGTGGCTCACCGATCTGCTTAAGGAACATTTATGTTCCGTTGTGCTCTGGAAAGAAGACTAGAGCCCTCACAGGCGGTTGCATAGCGACGTGTAGCATATGTTGATAATTTGAATCCGATGAAGACAAGGGAGACCAGAATGGCCATTTCTGGCTTATTAGCCGTCATCAGCCAGTCATAACCAATCTGAAGTTTGGCAGACCTGGGATTTGAACCCGCGATTTTTCGTAATTGAGTAGAACGCTCTACCATTGAGCCACGGGCTCATTGCTTTGTCGGTTGCAATCGGAAATATGATGATAGTGTGTGGCTCATTGATCTGCTTAAAGAACATTTATGTTCCGTTAAGCCATGGAACTCAGACTACAGCCCTCAGAGGCGGTCGCATAGTGACGTGTAGCATATGTTGATAATGTGGAACCAACAAACACAAGTGAGACCAGAATAGCCATTTCTGGCTTATAAGCCGTCATCAGCCAGTCATTCCAAATCCCAAGTGTGGCACACCTTGGATTTGAACCCGCGGCCATGGGAAATTGAGTTGAACGCTCTACCGTTGAGTCACGGGGTCGTTGGTTTTTCGGTTGCGATCATAAATATGATGATAGTGTGTGGCTCAACGATCTGCTTAAGGAACATTTTTGTTCCGTTGTGCCCTAGAACTCAGACTAGAGCCCTTACAGGCGTTCGCATAGTGACGCTTAGCATATGTTGATATTGTGGAACCGATAAAGTCAAGGGAGACCAGAATGGCGATTTCTGGCTTATTAGCCGTCATCAGCCAGTCATACCCAATCGAAGTGTAGCACACCTGGGATTCGAACCTTTACTTTTGCTAATTAAGTCGAGCACTCTACCATTGAGCCACGGGCTCATTGCTTTGTCGGTTGCAATCGGAAATATGATGATAGTGTGTGGCTTACCGATTTTCTTAAGGAACATTTATGTCCCGTTGTGCCATGGATCTCAGACTAGAACACTCAGAGGCGGTCACATAGTAACGTGAAGCATATGTTGATAATAAGGAACCGACAAACACAAGTGAGACCAGAATGGCCATTTCTGGCTTATAAGCCGTCATCAGCCAGTCATACCCAATCCCAAGTGTAGCACACATGGGATTCGAACCTTGACTTTTGCTTATTCAGTCGAACGCTCTACCATTGAGCCACGGGCTCATCTCTGTGTCGGTTGCGATCGGAAATATGATGATAGTTTATGGCTCAACGATCTGTTTAAGGAATATTTATTTTTCGTTTTGCACTGGAACTCAGACTAGAGCCCTCACAGGCGGTCAAATATTGACATGTATGATATGTTGATATTGTGAAACCGATAAAGACAAGGGAGACAATAATGGCAATTTCTGGCTTTTTAGTCGTCATCAGCCAGTCATACCCAATCCGATGTGTGGCACACCTGGGATGTGAACTCGCTACTTTTGGAAATTGAGTCGAATGATCTACCGTTGAGCCACGAACTCGTTACTTCGTCAGTTGAGATCGGGATTATGATGATAGTGTGCGGCTCATTGATCTGCTTAAGGAACATTTATGTTCCATTATACCCTGGAAATAAAGCTAGAGCCCTCAGAGGCGGTCGCATAGCGACATGTATCATATGATGATAATGTGGAAATAAAAAGACAAGGGAGACCTGAATGACCATTTCAGGCTTATAAGCCGTCGTCAGTCAGTCATACCAGATCACAAGTGTGGCAAACCTGGGATTTGAACTCGCGACTTTTGGTAATTAAGTCGAACGCTCTACCGTTGAGCCACGGGCTCGTTAATTTGTCGGCTGAGATCGGGAATATGATGATAGTGTGTGGCTCATTGATCTGCTTAAGGAACATTTATGTTCCATTGTACCCTGGAGCTAAAGCTTGAGCCCTCAGAGGCGGTCGCATAGCGACATGTATCATATGATGATAATGTGGAACCAAAAAGACAAGGGAGACCAGAATAGTCATTTCTGGCTTATAAGCCGTCATCAGCCTGTCATACCCAATCCCAAGTGTGGCACACCTTGGATTCGAACCCGCGGCCATGGGAAATTGAGTTGAACGCTCAACCATTGAGTCACGGGGTCGTTGGTTTTTCGGTTGCGATCATAAATATGATGATAGTGTGTGGCTCAACGATCTGCTTAAGGAACATTTTTGTTCCGTTGTACCCAAGAACACAGACAAGAGCCCTTACAGGCGGTCGCATAGTGACGCTTAGCATATGTTGATATTGTGGAACCGATAAAGACAAGGGAGACCAGAATGGCGATTTCTGGCTTATTAGCCGTCATCAGCCAGTCATACCCAATCCCAAGTGTGGAACACCCGGGATTGGAACCTTGACTTTTGCTAATTAAGTCGAACGCTCTAGCATTGAGCCACTGGCTCGTTGCTTTTTCGGTTCTGATCGGGAAAATGATGATAGTTTTTGCTCAATGATCTGCTTTAAGGAACATTTATGTGCCGTTGTACCCTAGAACTCAGACTAGAGCCCACAGGCGGTCGCATAGCGACGTGTAGCATATGATGATAATGTGGAACTGAAAAAGACAAGGGAGACCAGAATGGTTATTTCTAGCTTATAAGCAGTCATCAGCCATTCATACCCTTTCCCAAGTGGGGCACACCTGGGATTCGAACCCGCGACCTTTGGTACTTGAGTTGAATGATCTACCATTAAGCCAAGGGCTCGTTGATTTGTCGTTTGTGATCGGGAATATGATGATAGTGTGTGGCTCACCGATTTTCTTAAGGAACATTTATGATCTTTTGTGCCCTGGAACTCAGACTAGACCACTCACAGGCGGTCGCATAGCGACGTGTAGCATATGTTGATATTGTGGAACCGATCAAGACAAGAGAAACCAGAATGGCCATTTCTGGCTTATTAACCGTCATCAGCCAGTCATTACCAATCTTAAGTTTTGCACACCTGGGATTTGAACCCGCGATTTTTTGTAATTGAGTCGAACGCTCTACCATTGAGCCACGGGCTCATTTCTGTGTCGGTTGCGATCGGAAATATGATGATAGTGTGTGGTTCAACGATCTGTTTAAGGAATATTTATGTTTCGTTGAGCCCTGGAACTCAGACAAGAGCCCTAACAGGCGGTTGCAAAGTGACATGTATCATATGATGATAATGTGGAATCGACAAAGACAAGGGAGACCAGAATGATCATTTCTGGCTTATAAGCCGTCATCAGCCAGTTATATCCAATCCCAAGTGTGGCATACCTGGGATTCGAACCCGCGACTTTTAGTAATTGAGTCAAACGCTATACCATTGAGCCGAGGGCTTGTTTCTTTTTCGGTTGCAACCGGGAATAAGATGATAGTTTGTGGTTCAACGATCTGCTTAAGGAATATTTATGTTCCGTTGTGCCCTGGAGCTCAGACAAGAGCCCTTACAGGCGGTCGCAAATCGACATGTATCATATGATGATAATGTGGAATTGACAAAGACAAGGGAGACCATAATGGCCATTTCATGCTTATAAGCCGTCATCTGCCAGTCATATCTAATCCCAAGTGTGGCACACATGGAATTCGAACCCGTGACTTTTAGTTATTGAGTCAAACGCTATACCATTGAGCCGAGGGCTCGTTTCATTTTCGGTTGCGATCGGGAATATGATGATAGTTTGTGGTTCAACGATCTGCTTAAGGAATATTTATGTTCCGTTGTGCCCTGGAACTCAGACTAGAGCCCTCACAGGCGGTCGCAAAGCGACGTGTAGCATATGATGAAATGGAACCGACAAAGACAAGGGAGACCAGAATGGCCATTTCAAGCTTATAAGCCGAATTCAGCCAGTCATACCCAATCCCAAGTGTGGCACACCTGGGATTTGAAACCGCGACCTTTGGAAATTAAGTTAAACGCTCTACCATTGAGACACGGGCTCATTGCTTTTTCAGTTGCGATCGGGAATATGATGATTTTTTGTGGCTCAACGATCTGTTTAAGGAATATTTATGTTCCGATGTGCCCTGGAACTCAGACTTAAGCCCTCACTGGCGGTCGCATAGAGAAGTGTAGCATATGTTGATAATGTGGAACCGACAAAGTCAAGGGAGACCAGAATGGCGATTTCTGGCTTATAAGCCGTCATCAGCCAGTCATACTCAAAACCAAGTGTGGCACACCTGGGATTCGAACCCGCGACTTTAGGTAATTGAGTCGAATGCTATACCATTGAGCCACGGGCTCGTTGATTTTTCGGTTGCGATCTGGAATATGATGATAGTGTGTGGTTTCACCTATCTCCTTAAGGAACATTTATGTTCCTTTGTGCCTTGAAACTCAGACTAGAGACCTCACATGCGGTCACATAGTGACGTGAAGCATATTTTGATATTGTGGAACCAATAAAGACAAGGGAGACGAGAATGACCGTTTCTGGTTTATTAGCCGTCATCAGCCAGTCATACCCAATCCGAAGTGTGGCACACCTGGGATTCGAACCCGGGACCTTTGGTTTGTGAATTGAATACACTTCAATTAAGCCATGGGCTCGTTGCTTTTTCTGTTGCGATCGGGAATATGATGATAGTGTGTGGCTCATTGATCTGCTTAAGGAACATTTATGTTCCGTTGTACCCTGAAAATTAGACTCAAGCCCACACAGGCGGTCGTATAGCGACGTGTAGCATATGAATATAATGTGGAACCGACAAAGACAAGGGTGACCGGAATGGCCATTTCTGGCTTATAAGCCGTCGTCAGCCAGTCATACCCAATCCCAAGTGTGGCACACCTGGGATTCGAACTCGCGACATTTGAATATTGAGTGGAACTCTCTAACATTGAGCCATGGGCTCGTTGCATTTCCTGTTGCGATCGGGAATATGAGAAAAGTGTAACGCTCACCGATCTGCTTAAGGAACACTATGTTCCGTTGTGCCCTGGAAACTCATTTTAGAGCCCTCACAGGCGGTCGCATAGAGACAAGTGGCAAATGATAATAATGTGGAACTGACCAAGACAAGGCAGACCGGAATGGCCATTTCTGGCTTATTAGCCGTTATCAGCCAGTCATACCCAATCCCAAGTGTGACACACCTGGGATTGGAACCCGATACCTGAGGATATTGCGTCGAAGGCTCTACCATTTTACAACTGGCTCGTTGCTTTCTCGGTTGTGATCGCGAATATGAAGATAGTGTGTGGCTCACCGATCTGCTTAAGGAACAGCTATGTTCCATTGTGCCCTGAAAGGAAGACTAGAGCCGTCAGAGGCGGTCGTATAGCGACGTGTAGCATATGATGATAATGTGGAACCAACAAAGACAAGGGAGAACGGAATGGCCATTTCTAGCTTATAAGCCGTCATCAGCCAGTCATACCAATCCCAAGTGTGGCACACCTGGGATTAGAACCCGCGACTATTGGCAATTGACTGGAACGTAAAACCATTGTGCCAGGGGCTCATTGATTTTCGTTTGCGATCGGGAATATTATGAGAGTGTGTGGCTCACCGATCTACTTAAGGAACATTTATGTTCCATTGTGCCCTGGAACGCAGAGTAGAGCCGTCAGAGGCGGTCGCATAGCGACGTGAAGCATATGATGATAATGTGCAACCGACAAAGACAAGGAAGACTTGAAAGGCCTTTTCTTGCTTATAAGCCTTCATCAGCCAGTCATACCCAATCCCAAGTGTGGCACATCTGGAATTCAAAACCCGCGACTTTTGGTTATTGAGTCGAACCCTAAACAATTGAGCCACGGGCTCATTGATTTTCGGTTGCGATCGGGAATATGATGATAGTGTGTGGCTACACGATCTGCTTAAGGAACATTTATGTTCCATTGTGCCCTGTAACTCAGAGTAGAGCCGTCAGAGGCCGTCGCATAGCGACGTGCAGCATTTGATAATAATGTGGAACCGAGAAAGTCAAGGGAGACCGGAATGGACATTTCTTACTTATAAGCCGTCATCAGCCATTCATACCCAATACCAAGTGTGACACATCTGGGATTCGAACCCGCGACCTTTGGTAATTGAGTCGAACGCTAAACCATTGAGCCACGGGCTCCTTGCTTTTTCTGATGCGATCTGGAATATGGTGATAGTGTAAGGCTCACTGATCTGCTTAAGGAACAGCTATGTTCCGTTGTGTCCTGGAACTCAGACTAGAGCCCTCACAAACGGTCGCATAGAGACAAGTAGCAAATGGTGATAATGTGGAACCGACACAGACAAGGCAGACCGGAATGGCCATTTCTGGCTTATTAGCCGTCATCAGCCAGTCATACCCAATCCCAAGTGTAGCACACCTGGGATGCGAACTAGCGACCTTTGAAAATTGAGTTGAACGCCCAAACATTAAGCCACGGGCTCGTTGCTTTCTCGGTTGCGATCGGGAATTTGATGATAGTGTGTGGCTTAACGATATGCTTAAGTAACATTTATGTTCCGTTGCGCCTTGGAACTAAGACTAGAGCCCTAACAGGCGGTCGTATAGCGACATGTAGCATATGTTGATAATGTGGAACCGATAAAGACAACGGAGACCAGAATGGCAATTTCTGGCTTATAAGCCACCATCAGCCAGTCTTACCCAATCCCAAGTGTGGCACACATGGGATTCGAACCCGAAACCTTTGGTTATTGAGTCGAACACACGACCATTAAGCCACGGGCTCGTTGCTTTCTCGGTTGCGATCGGGAATATGATGATAGTGTGTGGCTCATCGATCTGCTTAAGGAACATTTATGTTCCGTTGTGCCCTGGAACTCAGACTTGAGCCCACACAGGCGGTCGTATAGTGACATGTAGCATGTGTTGATAATGTGGAACCGATAAAGACAACGGAGACCAGAATGGCAATTTCTGGCTTATAAGCCACCATCAGCCAGTCATACCCAATACCAAGTGTAGCACACATGGGATTCGAACCCGAAACCTTTGGTTTTTTTGTTGAACACACGAGCATAAAGCCACGGGCTCCTTGCTTTCTCGGTTGCGATCGGGAATATGATGATAGTGTGTGGCTGACCGAATCAAAACTCGCGACCTTTAAAAATTGAGTTGAAAGGTCTAACATTAAGCCACGGGCTCGTTGCTTTCTCGGTTGCGATCGTGAATATAATGATATTGTGTGGCTCAACGACCTGCTTAAGGAACATTTGTGTTCCGTTGTGCCCTGGAACTCAGACTTGAGCCCACACAGGCGGTCGTATAGCGACATGTAGCATATGTTGATAATGTGGAACCGATAAAGAGAACGGACACCAGAATGGCAATTTCTGGCTTATAAGCCACCATTAGCCAGTCATACCCAATCCAAAGTGTGGCGCACCTGGAATTCGAACCCGCGACCTTTGGAAATAACGTTGAACGCACAACCATTGAGCCACGGGCACGTTGCTTTTTCGGTTGTGATCGGGAATATAATGATAGTGTGTGGCTCACCAATCTGCTTAAGGAACATTTATGTTCCGTTGTGCCCTGAAACTCAGATATGAGCCCTCACGGGCGGTCGCATAGCGACGTGTAGCATATGATGATAATTTGGAACTGACAAAGAAAAGGAAGACCAGAATGGCCATTTCTGGCTTATTAGCCGTCATCAGCCAGTAATACCCAATCCCAAGTAGGCACACCTGGGATTAAATCCTGTGGTTTTTGATATTTGAGTCGAACGATCTACCATTTTGCCACGGGCTCGTTGCCTTTTCGATTGTGATCGGGAATATGTTGATAGTGTGTTGCTCACCGATCTGCTTTAGAAACGTGTATGTTCCGTTGTGCGATGGAAATAAGACTAGAGCCCTCACTGGCGGTCGCATAGAGATTAGAAGCAAATGATGATAAGGTGGAACCGACAAAGACCAGGGAGACCAAAATGGCCTTTTCTGACTTATAAGCCGTCATCAGCCAGTCATACGCAATCCGAAATGTGGCACACCTGGGATTCTAACCCGCGACCTTTGGAAATTGAGTTGAACGCTCTACCATTGAGCCACACGCTCGTTGCTTTTTCGGTTGCGATCGGGAATATGATGATAGTTTGTTGCTTAACGATCTGCCTTAGGAACATTTTTGTTCCGTTGTGCCCTGGAACTCAGACTTGAGCCCATATAGGCGGTCGTATAGCGACGTGTAGCATATTTTGATAATGTGGAACCGATAAAGACAAGGGAGACCAGAATGGACATTTCTGGCTTTTTAGCCATCATCAGAGAGAAATACCGAATCCCAAGTAGGCACACCTGGGATTCGAACCCATGGCTTTCGTAATTGAGTCTAACGCTTAACCATTGTGCCGAAGGCTCGTTGCTTTTTCGGTTGCGATCGGGAATATGATGATAGCGTGTATCTCACCGATCTGCTTAAGAAAAATTTATGTTCCGTTTTGCCCTGGAATTCAGACTAGGGCCCTTACAGGCTGTTGCATAGCGAAGTGTAGCATAAGATGAAAATGTGGAACCGACAAAGACAGAGCAGACCGTAATGGCCATTTCTGGCTTATTAGCTGTCATCATCTAGTCATACCCAATCCCAAGTGTGGCACACCTGGGATTCGAACCCGCGTTTTTTTGTAATTGAGTCGAACGCTCTTCTATTAAGCCACGGGCTCTTTGCTTTCTCGGTTGGGATCGGGAATATGATAATAGTGTGTGGCTCATCGATCTGCTTAAGGAACATTTGTGTTCCGTTGTGCCCTGGAACTCAGACTTGAGCCCACACAGGCGGTCGTATAGCGACGTGTAGAATATGTTGATAATGTGGAACCGATAAATACATGGGAGACCAGAATGGCAATTTCTGGCTTATTAGCCACCATCAGCCAGACATACCCAATCCAAAGTGTGGCGCACCTGGGATTCGAACCCGCGACGTTTGAAAATAACGTTGAACGCACTACAATTGAGCCACGGGCACGTTGCTTTTTCGGTTGCGATCGGGAATATAATGATAGTTGGTGGCTCACCGATCTGCTTAAGGAACATTTATGTTTTCTTGTGCCCTGAAACTCAGATGTGAGCCCGCACGGGTGGTTTCATAACGACGTGTAGCATATGATGAAAATTTGGAACTGACAAAGAGAAGGGAGACCAGAATGGCCATTTCTGGCTTATAAGCCGTCATCAAAAGTAATACCCAAATTCCAAGTAGGCACACCTGGGATTCGATCCTGTGGTTTTTGGTAATTGAGTCGAAACGCTCTACCATTTTGCCACGGGCTCGTTGCCTTTTCGGTTGCGATCGGAAACATGTTGATAAAGTGTTGCTCACCGATCTGCTTAAGGAACATGTATGTTCCGTTGTGCCCTGGAACTCAGACTAGAGCCCACACAGGTGGTCATATAGCGACGTGTGGCATATGTGGATAATGTGGAAACGATAAAGACCAGGGAGACTGTTAGGGCCATTTCTGGCTTATAAGCCGTCATCAGCCAGTCATACCCAATCCGAAGTGTGGCACACCTGGGATTCGAACCCGCGACCTTTGGAAATTGAGTTGAACGCTCCACAATTAAGCCACCGGCTCGTTGCTTTCTCGGTTGTGATTGGGAATATGATGATAGTGTTTGGCTCAGCGAACTGCTTAAGGTACATTTATGTTCCGTTGTGCCCTGGAACTCAGACAAGAGCCCTCACAGGCGGTCGCATAGCGACGTGTAACATAGGTTGATATTGTGGAACCGACAAAGAGAAGGGAGACCAGAATGGCCATTTCTGGCTTATAAGCCGTCATCAGCCAGTCATACCCAATCCCAAGTGTGGCACTTATGGGATTCGAACCAGTGACCTTTGAAAAATTGAGTGGAACGCTTAGCATTGAGCCACGGGCTCGTTGCATTTTCGGTTGCCATCGGGAATATGATGATAGTGTGTGGCTCACCGATCTGCTTGAGGAAACATTTATGTTCCGTTGTGCCCTGGAACTCAGACTAGAGCCCTCGAAGGTCGCATAGCGTCGTGTAGCATATGATGATAATGGAACCGACAAAGACAAGGGAGACCGGAATGGCCATTTCTGGTTTATAAGCCGTCATCAGCCAGTCATACCAAATCCCAAGTGTGGCACACCTGGGATTCGAAACCGGCGACCTTTGGTATTTGAGTCGAACGCTCTACCATTGAGCCACGGGCTCGTTGTTTTGTCGGTTGTGATCGGGAATATGATGATAGTGTGGGGCTCACCGATCTGCTTAAGGAACATTTATGTTCCGTTGTGCCCTGAACTCAGACTAGAGCCCTCGCAGGCGGTCGCATAGCGACGTGTAGCATAGTTGATAACGTGGAACCGACAAAAGACAAGGGAGACCGGAATGGCCATTTCTGGCTTATTAGCCGTCATCAGCCAGTCATACCCAATTCCAAGTGTTGCACACCTGGGATTCGAACCCGCGACCTTTGGTATTTGAGTTGAACGCTAAACTCTTGAGCCAGGGGCTCGTTGTTTTGTCGGTTGTGATCGGGAATATGATGATAGTGTGGGGCTCACCGATCTGCTTAAGGAACATGCATGTTCCGTTGTGCCCTGGAGCTCAGACTAGAGCCCTCGCAGGCGGTCGCATAGCGACGTGTAGCATATGATGGAATGGAACCGACAAAGACAAGGGAGACCGGAATGGCCATTTCTGGCTTATTAGCCGTCATCAGCCAGTCATACCCAATCCCAAGTGTGGCACACCTGGGATTCGAACCCGCGACCTTTGGTATTTGAGTCGAACGCTCTACCATTGAGCCACGGGCTCGTTGTTTTGTCGGTTGTGATCGGGAATATGATGATAGTGTGGGGCTCACCGATCTGCTTAAGGAACATGTATGTTCCGTTGTGCCCTGAAGCTCAGACTAGAGCCCTCGCAGGCGGTCGCATAGCGACGTGTAGCATATGATGGAATGGAACCGACAAAGACAAGGGAGACCGGAATGGCCATTTCTGGCTTATTAGCCGTCATCAGCCAGTTATACCCAATCCCAAGTGTGGCACACCTGGGATTCGAACCCGCGACCTTTGGTATTTGAGTCGAACGTTTCACCATTGAGCCAGGGGCTCGTTGTTTTGTCGGTTGTGATCGGGAATATGATGATAGTGTGGGGCTCACCGATCTGCTTAAGGAACATGTATGTTCCGTTGTGCCCTGAAGCTCAGACTAGAGCCCTCGCAGGCGGTCGCATAGCGACGTGTAGCATATGATGGAATGGAACCCACAAAAGACAAGGGAGACCGGAATGGCCATTTCTGGCTTATTAGCCGTCATCAGCCAGTCATACCCAATCCCAAGTGTGGCACACCTGGGATTCGAACCCGCGACCTTTGGTATTTGAGTCGAATCTGCTCTACCCATTGAGCCACGGGCTCGTTGTTTTGTCGGTTGTGATCGGGAATATGATGATAGTGTGGGGCTCACCGATCTGCTTAAGGAACATGCATGTTCCGTTGTGCCCTGAAGCTCAGACTAGAGCCCTCGCAGGCGGTCGCATAGCGACGTGTAGCATATGATGGAAATGGAACCCACAAAGACAAGGGAGACCGGAATGGCCATTTCTGGCTTATTAGCCGTCATCAGCCAGTCATACCCAATCCCAAGTGTGGCACACCTGGGATTCGAACCCGCGACCTTTGGTTTTTGAGTCGAACGCTCTACCATTGAGCCACGGGCTCGTTGTTTTGTCGGTTGTGATCGGGAATATGATGATAGTGTGGGGCTCACCGATCTGCTTAAGGAACATGTATGTTCCGTTGTGCCCTGAAGCTCAGACTAGAGCCCTCGCAGGCGGTCGCATAGCGACGTGTAGCATATGATGGAATGGAACCGACAAAGACAAGGGAGACCGGAATGGCCATTTCTGGCTTATTAGCCGTCATCAGCCAGTCATACCCAATCCCAAGTGTGGCACACCTGGGATTCGAACCCGCGACCTTTGGTATTTGAGTCGAACGCTTTCTACCATTGAGCCACGGGCTCGTTGTTTTGTCGGTTGTGATCGGGAATATGATGATAGTGTGGGGCTCACCGATCTGCTTAAGGAACATGCATGTTCCGTTGTGCCCTGAAGCTCAGACTAGAGCCCTCGCAGGCGGTCGCATAGCGACGTGTAGCATAGATTGAAATGGAACCGACAAAGACAAGGGAGACCGGAATGGCCATTTCTGGCTTATTAGCCGTCATCAGCCAGTCATACCCAATCCCAAGTGTGGCACACCTGGGATTCGAACCCGCGACCTTTGGTATTTGAGTCGAACGCTCTACCATTGAGCCACGGGCTCGTTGTTTTGTCGGTTGTGATCGGGAATATGATGATAGTGTGGGGCTCACCGATCTGCTTAAGGAACATGCATGTTCCGTTGTGCCCTGAAGCTCAGACTAGAGCCCTCGCAGGCGGTCGCATAGCGACGTGTAGCATATGATGGAATGGAACCGACAAAGACAAGGGAGACCGGAATGGCCATTTCTGGCTTATTAGCCGTCATCAGCCAGTCATACCCAATCCCAAGTGTGGCACACCTGGGATTCGAACCCGCGACCTTTGGTATTTGAGTCGAACGCTCTACCATTGAGCCACGGGCTCGTTGTTTTGTCGGTTGTGATCGGGAATATGATGATAGTGTGGGGCTCACCGATTCGCTTAAGGAACATGCATGTTCCGTTGCGCCCTGGGCCAGACTAGAGCCCTCGCAGGCGGTCGCATAGCGACGTTAGCATATGATGGAATGGAACCGACAAAGACAAGGGAGACCGGAATGGCCATTTCTGGCTTATTAGCCGTCATCAGCCAGTCATACCCAATCCCAAGTGTGGCACACCTGGGATTCGAACCCGCGACCTTTGGTATTTGAGTCGAACGCTTTCTACCATTGAGCCAGGGCTCGTTGTTTTGTCGGTTGTGATCGGGAATATGATGATAGTGTGGGGCTCACCGATCTGCTTAAGGAACATGCATGTTCCGTTGTGCCCTGAAGCTCAGACTAGAGCCCGCGTAGGCGGTCGCATAGCGACGTGTAGCATATGATGGAATGGAACCGACAAAGACAAGGGAGACCGGAATGGCCATTTCTGGCTTATTAGCCGTCATCAGCCAGTCATACCCAATCCCAAGTGTGGCACACCTGGGATTCGAACCCGCGACCTTTGGTATTTGAGTCGAACGCTCTACCATTGAGCCACGGGCTCGTTGTTTTGTCGGTTGTGATCGGGAATATGATGATAGTGTGGGGCTCACCGATCTGCTTAAGGAACATGCATGTTCCGTTGTGCCCTGAAGCTCAGACTAGAGCCCTCGCAGGCGGTCGCATAGCGACGTGTAGCATATGATGGAATGGAACCGACAAAGACAAGGGAGACCGGAATGGCCATTTCTGGCTTATTAGCCGTCATCAGCCAGTCATACCCAATCCCAAGTGTGGCACACCTGGGATTCGAACCCGTGACATTTGGTATTTGAGTCGAACGCTCTACCATTGAGCCACGGGCTCGTTGTTTTGTCGGTTGTGATCGGGAATATGATGATAGTGTGGGGCTCACCGATCTGCTTAAGGAACATGCATGTTCCGTTGTGCCCTGAAGCTCAGACTAGAGCCCTCGTAGGCGGTCGCATAGCGACGTGTAGCATATGATGGAATGGAACCCACAAAGACAAGGGAGACCGGAATGGCCATTTCTGGCTTATTAGCCGTCATCAGCCAGTCATACCCAATCCCAAGTGTGGCACACCTGGGATTCGAACCCGTGACCTTTGGTATGCACTAGGATGCCGGCTTTTGAGCCAGCTTCCTCCTGACCACTTACAAAACTCCAGCTCTGAAAAAATGGCTACTCATGATGTATGCACTTTTTTCATGGGGTATTAACAAAACGTTGAGAAACCGTTGAGAAACCGCACATTTTTAGTTTATGGTCCAAACCTTGGTCAAGCTTATGAAACAGTTCTGTACATATCTACCCGCATTGCCTTTGATCAATCCCTTCTAAAAATTAAGGACATTTAATGTTCGCAAGCACTTGTTTGTAGCAAAGTTCCAAGGCAGTTAATGACAATCAAAATGGGGAAGTAAGCAAAGTCGCATAGCCGATCGTGGAAGATCTTAGTTCACGAAGGTCCAGCAAATCAATAATCGGATTCATAGGTCTGAATTTCTGCTACGGAACCGAAGGTTTAGTTTACATAACCCAGCAAACAAGGTGTTCTACTCAAAAGTGATTAAATATACGATGAATATCTTAATTGCACTAACACAAATTCCTGAATGACAGGGAGAAGTGTTCACAAAACAGCTTACCAATAGGAAGAGAATATTTTTAAAAATTAGACATAAGGTGCGTCTGTAAAATCTATCTAAAGAATTACTTAAGAACCAAAATCACTTGTGACAAAAAAGGAGTATTCGCTCCGAACGATGCGGACATAAGCTTTTGAAAAAGACATGTTTAAAAACTTTTCATGGAATTAAGGTAGCTGGCATCAGATGGTGTCAATGATGCGCAGTTCAGTTCAGATGTACTGCAGTGGTTGCTTAATTCTGGTAAACACCAGCTGGTGGCATAATGGGATGGCCGCTTGGCCACTTGGCAACTGATTAATCAGAATATCTGAGATAGATGTGTCCAGATCTGAAACGGCATCACTCCCAGCTGTGCCGAGCCTAATGAGCCTCATACTGAAAATAAGAAGATGCGATCACTGTGAAAAGAATTTTATTCGCCTGACGTTTTGGTTTCTAACTCAAACCTATCATCAGAGAAAGTATCAGATACGGGTGTTTCCTACACAGGGAGTTGGAGTTTTTATAGTATGCATTCGCATTGCTCCTGCATGCCTATGGAAATTAACGGCTCCCCCTTCATCGATGGCGACTTCGCTCTAAAGAGCTAATAGTTCGAAGAGGGGGCCCCTAATTGCCATAGACATGCAGTAGAATAGTAAATGCATCCTTTAAATACAACAACTCCCTGTGCAATAATTTCCTTTGTCTGATACTGTCTCTGACGCTTTTTTAATCGTCAGTTCCTTCCAATGAGTGAACCAAATTAAGGAAACCACATTGGATAAGATTAACAATTCACGAGCCAGGGCGCTTTCACTTCAGCTTCTGTTCATGCAGAGATAAATTTGACAAAACGACGAGCCCGTGGCTCAGTTGTTAGTGTTGAACATCCAATCAACGAGTCGTGGGTTGACTTGGTGACGATGACTAGATAGCCAGAAATTGCCATTCCAGCCTCACTCTTTTTTGCCAGCAATATTTATCTACCTATTCTAATACGAACCGTTGTTCGTCTGCGGCCGGGGCTCGAGGGTGAGCCTCAAGGCAGGATGAAAAGAGTGAGTTTCGTTAGCGATCGATGAGCGTTCATCAGCGAATCCAAACGCTGCACTCCTTTTAAAACAGGCCGTTTCTTTACTGCTGCAAGCCAGTGGGGACATGGTATGGACCAATTTCCTGTGAAATGGATTTTATTTTGTAATTTCGGGGATTTCAATGGTTAGAAATGCTACGCTTTGTCAATTTTTAATAGTTAACGGCAAAAAATTACTGCCATAATCCTTCCTATATTTCAAAGATTCCTTTTTGAAAAAATGTTACGTACTATCAGTGTTTTTGTAATATTATGCGATACTTTTTTGTTGACAGAGTCTGTAACCTATACTATATAATTGCCAGCATTATTACATATATTTTTTTACTGGATACGATACTTTAGAGCTCTCGATGCAGGAGTAATTCCGAAGCGATCGCC